>JAVKPL010003811.1:10000-20581 GCA_032173675.1 Gastrolobium villosum
GTTTAGACCACTTTTTCGGGGCCTGAAATATTTTTTATCGATCCCTGAACAGGCGAAAATTGAGAAAATCCGAAAAAATGGAAAAGCATACCCCGGCATCGAATTTTGATCTGGTTTCTTTGCAGGCGTCCATACTTAAATATATCCAACATCCCATCCAAGTTTCATTGGATTTCGTGGAGAATTTCTTCATTGATCTGAATAACATAACTCCACACATAACAGCCTCATTACTTTATAACTGACTCATTAATCATTGATATGAATAACATAACTCCACACATAACAACCTCATTACTTTATAACTGACTCATTAATATCAATCAATGAATAACATAACTCCACACATGACAGCCTCATTACTCCACACATAACAGTCTCATTACTTTATAACTGACTCATTAATATCAATCAATGAATAACATAACTCCACACATAACAGCCTCATTACTTTATAACTAACTCATTAATATCATCCAAGTTTCATCCCGCATCGCAATCCTCTTCATTGATCTGAATAACATAACTCCACACGTAACAGCCTCATTACTTTATAACTGACTCATTAATCAATGATATGAATAACATAACTCCACACATAACAGCCTCATTACTTTATAACTAACTGATTAATATCATCCAAGTTTCATCCCGCATCGCAATCCTCTTCATTGATCTGAATAACATAACTCCACACGTAACAGCCTCATTACTTTATAACTGACTCATTAATCATTGATATGAATAACATAACTCCACACATAACAGCCTCATTACTTTATAACTAACTCATTAATATCATCCAAGTTTCATCCCGCATCGCAATCCTCTTCATTGATCTGAATAACTTAACTCCACACGTAACAGCCTCATTACTTTATAACTGACTCATTAATCATTGATATTGTAACGCCCTCCCTTGTATGCATCCAAAAGAGTCGTTTGCTAAGCGGAATTAGAGTCGTTAACGTCACATGAGCTATCAAAGCGATATACAAATCCTATAAAATTTTCAACACTTAAATTCTTTTCATAAAGGTTTTCCAAAATAGCCATTGTTCATAAGTGTTCAAGCCAACATAAATATGATCAAGACTACAGTCATCCAAAAGTACCAAAACATTAGTCATTACAGTTATCCATTTAAACAAACAGCAACACTGATAATCCACGCATCAGCAATCAACAGCAAAATATTACTCCTTCAAATGCTCTTGCGTCCTCCTGCCATTTTGGAAAAATAGCAGCCCCGAAGGGGTGAGAATAATCCCAGTAGTGTGGCAATAAAACCAATAATATAACAATATTAACTAGGCACAAAATCATAAACAGTCACTTCAACATATCCTTGTTCCTTTTCCTTTTTTAATCATATTCATATATTGCGTATATAACGCCTTTCCTTTGCGCTTTTAGCACCGTCGTGCGCGCACTTCACAGTGGAATCAATTATCCCTTGGCACCTGAGCTCCATGTGGATTCCATCTGTGGGCCTATGCGGACTGATGCCAAGTGTCCCATACCCCGGTACCTTGGGGATGCCTATATGATGCTTGCTCAAACACATGGTCCTGTACATAACTATTCTAAAACAAGGCCTATATGATCTTGTTACATGCATGCCATGCTATGCTTTCACACACAAAGCGTAAAAAATGCGGTATAATGTAAGATGCATGCTTATATACCTTTCATATGCGTTATGCTGCCACATAACGTCCTTACCTCTTAGTCATATAGCCATCACGGCACATTTTTGGCAGTTTCCTTTCATTATAATGGAACATAATATTTTTACGGCATATGGAGCATCATGTTACAATTCTATACCAGTAGTCAATAGTTACATTAGGCATCATCGCCTGACACTTACCTTAGCTTTCCTTAAATATTACCAACGGCAGCGAAATATTCTCACTTCTTAAGCGCACCTAAATCAATTAAAACTAATCATTTACAGTGGCTATTTACAGCGGCAAAACAGTGAGCATACAGCAGCAAAACAGTGAGCATACAGCAGCAAAACAGTGAGCATTTACAGCAGCAAAACAGTGAGCATACAGCAGCAAAACAGTGAGCATACAGCAGCAAAACAGTGAGCATTTACAGCAGCAAAACAGTGAGCATACAGCAGCAAAACAGTGAGCATACAGCAGCAAAACAGTGAGCATTTACAGCAGCAAAACAGTGAGCATACAGCAGCAAAACAGTGAGCATACAGCAGCAAAACAGTGAGCATTTACAGCAGCAAAACAGTGACGTTTTAAACGTTTTCAAAACAGAAACAGTGGCATTTTTAAAACAGAAACAGTGGCATTTTTAAAACAGAAACAGTGGCACTTTGAACTTCCAAAACAGTGGCATTTTATACATACAAACAGTGGCATAGAAGGACTAAAACAGTGGCATGGAATGACTTAAACAGTGACATTTTATGCATAAAAACAGTGGCATATAATGACTAAAACAGTGGCATATTATGCATAAAAATAGTGGCATTTTAAGCATGGAAACAGTGGCATTTCATGACTAAAACAGTGGCATTTTAAGCATGGGAACAGTGGCATTTTATGACTAAAACAGTGGCATTTTAAGCATGGAAACAGTGGCATTTTATCTACCAAACAGTGGCACATACATAAGAAAACAGTGGCACATTTCTCTTTAAACAGTGGCCTAATCATACAAACAGTGGCATATAATCTTAAGCATTTTTATGCATACAATTCACCATGCAATAGCTCCACCATTCTAATTTTTTACCATGCTCATACTTGAATCCCAAAACCACACATACTCAAGGAGACATTTAAGCACATATACATGGTTATACTAAGAAAGAATTCAAAGTTCAAGGCCTACCTCTTGTAGCACACCCTTCACCACACCCTTCTAGTTCCACTTCACAACAAGTCCTAGCTTCCTATGTGATCTATGCGCAACAAGGATGAGGATGGACAAACTTGGGCAGCTTCAAAAGTGAGGGATCAAGACTGAATAGTGCGGTGAAAGTGAGGAGGAAAACTTACTCTTTGCTTGGGACAAGGGCTACGGTTTTGAGAGGTGAGGGAAGGTAAGTGACCAATGTTTTTTCTTCTCCAAGAGGCTTGTTGGTTCGGTTATGGAAGAGAGGGAGTGAGGGAGAAACTTGGCTGCATATACACATGAAGCCAACTCCCTCTCCATGCGCACATATATAGGGAAGGTGAGGGAAAATTGCCATGATTAACTATCATGAAAAATTCAGATTTCTTAGAGAGGATGGGGCTGAATCTAAGGCTGAATCAAGCAAGGTTTGCTTCTACTTTACTCTATTTACATGCAAGGGGTGAGGGAAGATTTGTTCAGCTTTGAGGGCTGTCCAAGGCAGAGAAATTTCTGCACAATTGACCATGATTTTGCGCACAAAGAGGTGTGGAAGATGTGCATCATTAACTCTGATTTGTGGCAGTCTAAACACTCAATTTTGGGGCTGTCCTAAGTCAGAAAAACTTCTGCATCATTGACCAAGTTGTGCGCAAAAATGGAGTGGAGGAGGTGCCTCATGAGTACATGTAAGGGCTTTGCTAAGTCAACAAGGAAACAACCATGTGGCAGCCCAAAAATCTGCACTTAAGCAGCCTTGGTGCGCAATGATGAGGGGGAAAAGAGGTGCAGTTTTGTGACAGCCCAAGTTCAGATTTTGGAGCTGCACAAAATGATGAAAATGCAGCAAAAAGACCTCTTATGATGCATGTGAAACAAGGCAGGTTTTGACTCATGATGGGCTGCAAAAGCTTGTCAAAAATCTGCACAAAACAGTGTCATGATGGAGGGTGTAAGTGGTTCACCAAGTCAACAAGTTAGGCAGTTTTGGTGACACAAAATCTGATCCATGACTCCCTCCCCCCATGTGCGCCCAAATGCAGAAAAATGCAGCCTAATATCAAGCTTAAAGGCACATGTGACTACCATGCAATAAAATTAAAATCAAGTTATGCTTAAGCAAGGTGAGGTGGCGGTTTTAACAAGGGAAAAATGGCAGATTTCAAGGTCCTAAATCACCCTTACTTGTGCGCAAAAATGAGGGGAAAAACAACTAGCCAAGTAGTGTTCCTTGCTGCACAAGGCAGCCTTGTTGGACTAGGCTTTAAGGAGGATAAGTGGTTACAACTTTGGGCTAAAACAAGGTAGGTTCAAAGGCCATCCTTGGGCCATTGGCCACACACCAAAAATACAATCACACAAGTCCAAAATTAACTAGTCCTCACACATACACTAGCCCACATCCAAACACTAATGCCTTACTCATAAGATTAAATTCACATGTCTACATATGTACCCTACTAAGATTTAATTTAATTAATTACCTTAGTTTTATCCAAGGATAAAGGTCAACCAATTCACAAGCCATTACACATAAACCATACATCCGAATTCTACACATGTACACATAGCATATAGTACTTAGGTATTTTACTAATTATGCGGGATTTACACTCTCCCCACCAAATAGGAATTTTGCCCACAAAATAAACTTACTTAAGAGCTAAACAGTTCAGGATAGCGTTTCCGAACGTCGTCCTCGCGCTCCCAAGTGGCTTCAGCTGCTGATCTGTTGTTCCACAATACTTTCACCAACGGAATTTCTTTAGAACGGAGTCGCTTGATGGATCTTTCAAGAATTTGGAATGGTTGCACTTGATAAGTCAGATTTTCCTTGAGTTCCACTTCTTCCGGTTGTAACACGTGAGATGGATCAGAGAGATACCTCCGTAGCTGAGACACATGAAATACATTGTGAATTCCTGACAGATTGGGTGGTAAAGCCAACCGGTATGCAGACTCTCCAATCCGGTCCATAATCAGATACGGTCCTAAGTACCGTGGACTTAACTTCTTAACTCCCATTCTCCTTCCGAGTCCCGATGTAGGAGTGATTCTTAAGAACACATGGTCTCCGACTTCGAAAGATAGAGGCTTATGACGCTTGTCGTAGTAACTCTTCTGTCTGGCCTGAGCCCTCTGCATATTCTCCCGAATCTTCTTTACTTGCTCGGATGTTTCTTGAATTAGATCAGGTCCTAACATACTTCGCTCACCCACTTCAGTCCAACATAAAGGGGATCTGCATCTTCTCCCATACAAAGCTTCATACGGTGCCATTTGAATGCTGGAGTGGTAACTGTTGTTGTAAGCGAACTCAATCAAAGAAAGATAGCTATCCCAGCTGCCTCCTAACTCCAAAACACACGCTCGCAACATGTCTTCTAAGGCTTGAATGGTGCGTTCCGTCTGGCCATCGGTCTGCGGATGATAAGCAGTACTCAACCTCAATTGGGTCCCTAACGCTCTTTGAAAGGATTCCCAAAACTTAGATGTAAACTTGGGATCACGATCACTGACAATACTCGTAGGAACTCCGTGCAGCTTCACAATCTCCTGCAGATAAATTCTAGCAAGCCTCTCTGTATCATATGTGGTTCTAACACGCAAGAAATGAGCTGACTTCGTTAAACGATCGACAATCACCCAGATAGAATCATATCCTTCTCGCGTCCGAGGAAGTCCAACTACAAAATCCATCGAAATACTGTCCCACTTCCATTCGGGAATCTCCAAAGGTTGAAGAAGTCCCGACGGTTTCTGATGTTCGTACTTCACCTTCTGACAAGTTAAGCATCGAGATACATACTCCGCAATATCACGCTTCATACCCGGCCACCAAAACGAGGTCTTCAAATCATGGTACATCTTCGTGGATCCAGGATGAACTGCGTACTTACCCTTGTGAGCCTCCTGTAAAACTTCTTGCTTCAACACTTCATTCGGCACAACCAGCCGTCCTTGAAATCTCCAAACATCAAACTCATCCTTTACAACATCTTGGTTACCAACCAAATCACGGACTAACTCTTCATCTTTCTGAGCCTCCTTAATTCTACTGATCAATTCATTCTCCACCTTTATATTCCCCAATCTTATGCTACTTCCTCTCTCGTCTACCGATAAGTTCAAGTCTCGAAAGGCCTCAAACAATTTCAGCTCTTCTATCATCAGAGTTGCAGTGTGTAGAGTCTTCCTGCTTAGGGCGTCAGCTACCACGTTTGCCTTTCCTGGGTGGTATTTAAGTTCAAAATCGTAGTCCTTCAGAAATTCCATCCACCGACGTTGCCGCATATTCAGCTCCTTCTGGTCGAACAAGTACTTCAAACTCTTATGATCGCTGAACACGTCAAACTGTGAACCATACAAGTGGTGCCTCCAGATTTTAAGTGCGAACACTATAGCTGCTAACTCCAAATCGTGCGTAGGATAATTTTCTTCGTGAGGCTTAAGTTGTCGAGACGCGTAAGCTACTGCCATACGGTCCTGCATCAACACGCATCCAAGTCCTTTCAGCGACGCATCGCAATATACTTCGAACTTTCGGGTAGGATCCGGAATCGTGAGTACGGGAGCACTCGTCAATCTGCTCTTTAGCTCCAGGAAACATTCTTCACAGGCTTCAGTCCACTCAAAAGGCTTGTCCTTCCGAGTGAGACGGGTGAGAGGTTGCACGATCTGAGAGAAATTCTGGATGAACCTTCGATAGTATCCAGCCAGACCTAAGAAACTTCTTACTTCGGTGACAGTCTTGGGTCGCTCCCAATTCATGACAGCCTCGACTTTGCTGGGATCCACCGCGATACCTTCTGATGAAATAACGTGGCCCAGAAACTGGACCTCTTTAAGCCAAAACTCGCACTTCGACCATTTCGCGTACAGTTGTTTCTCCTTCAAGACTTGCAAGACAATCCTCAGATGTTCCGCGTGCAGCTCTTCATTAGCTGAGTAAATCAGGATATCGTCGATAAACACAATAACGAACTGATCAAGAAACGGGCGGAAGATGCGGTTCATGTAGTCCATGAATACCGCTGGAGCATTCGTAAGTCCGAATGGGATCACCTGATATTCATAGTGCCCATAACGAGTCCTAAAAGCGGTTTTCGGAATATCCTCCGGTTTGACCCGGATCTGATGGTATCCCGATCGTAAATCTATCTTGGAAAAGACTCTGGCTCCTCTCAGCTGGTCCATCAAATCGTCGATCCTCGGTAGCGGATACTTATTCTTCACCGTTACTTTGTTTAGCTGACGGTAATCTACACACAGACGTAAGCTTCCATCCTTCTTCTTAATCAAGATAGCTGGAGCACCCCATGGAGAAGTACTCGGTTGGATAAATTCCTTTGCCAAAAGCTCTTCAATCTGCTTCTTCAACTCGCGAAGTTCCAACGGCGCCATGCGATACGGGGCAATGGAGATCGGTCCGACTCCAGGAACAAGTTCGATCGAAAATTCTATTTCCCTATGAGGAGGCAATCGAGGTATTTCATCCGGGAATACCTCCTCGAATTCTCTAACTACCGGTACATTCTGAATTTGATTGTCAACCGAGGTCTCAGCCTCGATCGACAAGAGATATCCTGCTGCTCCCTTGCGGAGCTCTTTTCTAACTTGCAATAAGGAAATGAGAGAGAAAGGTTGAAAATTACCATCCTTTGCAGGAACAATGACCTTCCCCGCTCGACAATCCAAGGTTATCCCGTTTTCCGTCAACCAGTCCATACCGATAATCACATCGAAGTTGAATACCGGCAGGACCACCAAGTTAACTGTATACGTGTTCCCTTCAAACTGCAAGGTAACACCTCTGCAGATCTCCGAAGCTGTGCACGATCCACCAGTAGGAGTGCTGATGTGTAACTCGTAAGGTAACGGGGTTGGGGTGATGCCTATTTTCAAGGCAGTATGCTTTGCCATAAAAGAGCCAGACGCTCCAGAATCAAAGATAACAGAAATTGGGTGACCATTCAAAGTGACATTACCTTTGATCAGGTTGGGGAACTTCTGCGCTTCATTAGCATCCAATGTGAACACCCGAGCTTGCGGAGGCTGTTGGTCAGCGTTCTGGGGGCATTTATAAGCGAAATGACCTTGCTGGCCACATCTGAAACATGCATTGTTGCCCTTGCGACAAACTCCAGAGTGGTTCTTTCCACAAGTAGCACAAACAGTCGCGCCCTGACGTCCAGTCGACGATTGGCCCACCGTAAAGTTTCTCTTAAAGTTTCCGGGTCGTGCTTGCAACTGCGTACCTCTGCCTCTACCCCTTCCAGGTGCCGTCCTGAAGAATCTGCCCGCTCGGTTTCCTCCGTGGAATAGTGTTGGTGGCTTGTTCAAGTTCTTGGCCTCGTTAATGATTCCTTCGGCCTGACGACTCTGATTGATGAGTTCCGGAAGTGTACGATTAGCCGTCGTTAGAATGAGCTTGCGAATTTCCGGATGCAATCCGCTCTCGAACTTCTCCACCTGCCATTCTTCATCATAGATGTTCCGGTCGAAGTTGGCGTACTCGATCAGCTGCCCGAACTTTGCGATATATTCGTTAACCGTCATGTTATCCTGTCGGAGTGACAGCAGTTCAGTGTGCTTCATTCTTCTCATCGCCTTAGGAAAATACTTGTCCAAAAATACTTGTCTGAACACGGCCCATGTTAGTTCCACATCCTGAGCTCTCAGCAGAGCCCTCGCACCAGTCCACCACGTTAAGGCTTCTCCCATCAGCTGGTATGACGCGTAATCAGTCTTCTGCGCTTCTGGGCATGCCATGCATTCGAAGATATTCTCAATCATCTGCAGCCACTTCGCTGCAGCCTCGGGGTTGTCCTCACCCTCAAAGGTGGGTGGTTGGAAGTTGCGGAAGTCTTTCAACCTCCGACGGGCAATTTCTTCTGCATTCTCATGCAGTGGGGGTTGGTTCTGATTCTGTTGTCTATGGTCGCGCCACTCTTGGCTCATATTCTGGATGAACGTTGCCAGTCCTCCAATAGTGGTGATAAGATCTTCTTCTGCATCGCCAGTCCTTCCCCGAGTTGAACCTCGACCACCTGCCATGATTCTGCACTCACAATATCAGGAAATGAGTTGATCAGGCTCATCGCAAGTTATCCATGGCAGCAGTCTCAAGTAGGTACTCGAGTTCAATTCGGACAAGTTAGCTATGCATCCGTGTCTTATCACAAAACAGTCCTAACAATCTAACTATCCTAGCTAACATATACTTAAGCTGTAGCACATTTAGACAGTCAATCAACAGATAAGCACAATCAACAATCAATTCAATCAAACACAAGCAAATCCATGGACCAAACTGCTCTGATACCAATTAGTGTAACGCCCTCCCTTGTATGCATCCAAAAGAGTCGTTTGCTAAGCGGAATTAGAGTCGTTAACGTCACATGAGCTATCAAAGCGATATACAAATCCGTATAAAATTTTCAACACTTAAATTCTTTTCATAAAGGTTTTCCAAAATAGCCATTGTTCATAAGTGTTCAAGCCAACATAAATATGATCAAGACTACAGTCATCCAAAAGTACCAAAACATTAGTCATTACAGTTATCCATTTAAACAAATAGCAACACTGATAATCCACGCATCAGCAATCAACAGCAAAATATTACTCCTTCAAATGCTCTTGCGTCCTCCTGCCATTTTGGAAAAATAGCAGCCCCGAAGGGGTGAGAATAATCCCAGTAGTGTGGCAATAAAACCAATAATATAACAATATTAACTAGGCACAAAATCATAAACAGTCACTTCAACATATCCTTGTTCCTTTTCCTTTTTTAATCATATTCATATATTGCGTATATAACGCCTTTCCTTTGCGCTTTTAGCACCGTCGTGCGCGCACTTCACAGTGGAATCAATTATCCCTTGGCACCTGAGCTCCATGTGGATTCCATCTGTGGGCCTATGCGGACTGATGCCAAGTGTCCCATACCCCGGTACCTTGGGGATGCCTATATGATGCTTGCTCAAACACATGGTCCTGTACATAACTATTCTAAAACAAGGCCTATATGATCTTGTTACATGCATGCCATGCTATGCTTTCACACACAAAGCGTAAAAAATGCGGTATAATGTAAGATGCATGCTTATATACCTTTCATATGCGTTATGCTGCCACATAACGTCCTTACCTCTTAGTCATATAGCCATCACGGCACATTTTTGGCAGTTTCCTTTCATTATAATGGAACATAATATTTTTACGGCATATGGAGCATCATGTTACAATTCTATAACAGTAGTCAATAGTTACATTAGGCATCATCGCCTGACACTTACCTTAGCTTTCCTTAAATATTACCAACGGCAGCGAAATATTCTCACTTCTTAAGCGCACCTAAATCAATTAAAACTAATCATTTACAGTGGCTATTTACAGCGGCAAAACAGTGAGCATACAGCAGCAAAACAGTGAGCATACAGCAGCAAAACAGTGAGCATTTACAGCAGCAAAACAGTGAGCATACAGCAGCAAAACAGTGAGCATACAGCAGCAAAACAGTGAGCATTTACAGCAGCAAAATAGTGAGCATACAGCAGCAAAACAGTGAGCATACAGCAGCAAAACAGTGAGCATTTACAGCAGCAAAACAGTGAGCATACAGCAGCAAAACAGTGAGCATACAGCAGCAAAACAGTGAGCATTTACAGCAGCAAAATAGTGACGTTTTAAACGTTTTCAAAACAGAAACAG
>JAVKPL010003812.1:0-20275 GCA_032173675.1 Gastrolobium villosum
CTTTTTCCTTTTATCTTTTTCTCTTATTCCTTTTCATATCCATAACCTTTTCCGTAATCAATTAAAACAACGCTATAATTGTAAATGCAATACGCGGAAGCATCTAGCTTAACAACAACACTAAACTTTTCTTTTTATTCAACTCATTTTAAACCCATCAACTTATAATTCTTTAGTACCAAGTTCTAGCCCTTTACTTAAGCTACGCGTGGTTTCAAACCACGTACCATTTGGAGTTCTACCCAACAAGTTATGCCCCTTTCTTTAAGTCAAGAAAAACCTGAATTTTCAAAAATTGCACTGTGGTAATCGATTACCAGTGGGTGGTAATCGATTACCACCTGTCAAAAATGAGGCAGTAGCCAAATTTTGACCTCCTCTGCTCTGGTAATCGATTACCAAGCTTGGGTAATCGATTACCTCACATGGTAATCGATTACCAAGCCTCAGTAATCGATTACCAGTGAAGACAGTAGCTGATTTTTCGTCCCCTGTTGCATGGTAATCGATTACCATGCTTGGGTAATCGATTACTATGCAGCAAAATGACAGATTACAGCATTTTAAGCCCCAAAAAGGGTTGTGTAATCCATCCCTAACCCCTTAGTACTCCACACAACACTTAAACATACTCTAATGTAGGCACTAGGCCCTTCGAACATGCATTTCCATTCAATTATGCATCATTTACAAAGTCTTTAATATAATGGCCATTTTACATCAAATATGGTCCATTTTACAACATATTCACCAAGGCTTCAATTACAATGAATGTGGCAATGGACAAGTCCCATGCTCACTCAAATATACAATATATACTCATGTCCTACATATACATCATATTGAAGAATCTAACATGTATTCATGAACTTACAAAGCATGGCATTTTCAACATGCATAGGTTCATGATCAATGACTAAAGCATAAAACATATGTAATATATGTCCCCATCCAATGCTCATCACATAGTGCCTCCAACATGCACCCCATGCTCCACTCTTCCAGGCTCAACCTAACCTGAAATGATGCCCCACAACACGGGGTGAGATATATAAATATATCTCAGTAAACCAAGGGCCCTGGAGGTTTCTCCACCCCATGGCTCACTCAATGTGCAAATACAACATCATATAATATGCATGTAATACAATATCACCCATCAACTGGAGACAACCCGAGAACATCCACTCATGGATTCATGTTCAAGGACTCCATCATATAACTCCCGAGACAGTCCTGGCGCCTCTCCCATGGTTGAGCAGACTCCATGGCAATACCCAACCGGAACTCCTCATGAGCCCTATCCGGCGGACGTCCCCCGTTTGGATCATCCTGGCGCCGCTCCCAGAGTCGACTCCACGGCAAAACCCGACTGGCATTCTCACAAGGACGAACCCAGCGGATGTCCAAACTCCAACACACGTCAACTGGCCAGTGACCAAACAATTTTCACAAAACTCAAGCAATATGCATACAAGCACACAATCACACAATGTCATAACCACATAATCCAACCACAACCTTCCACTAGGTGTGGTGGAGCACACAAGGGCTAAACCCCAGTTCCAAAGGTTACCTCAATACCGAGCCCATGCTCCAAACGTAAGCTCCAAGCTTACCCGCTTCCAAAGCGTCCAACAGAGGCAACCTAGATAATCCACAACATGATTATCAAATCATTTACAATTCAATCATTTATCTCAAATACTCATTCATTTAACTTTAATCTCTTTTATAACTCAAATTACCACATACCTCATGAATCACACATTCTTTCTTCTCATTCCACTATACCACACTATACCATTATCCAATTAAACATCATTTTATATCATGTTCCATCAAATTCACAACCTTTACATCATTTTTCCTCCAAACCACTCTATGGTTCGAATTCCTCAAAAGTTGGTTCTACAAGGTTTTCACTTCCATTTTAACACACACACTAATCATATAATCACATTATCAACCTATACCAATGGTCCACCATTCAATTATTCAATTACATCACTTACCAATTTTCATGAAATCTTCATAAATTTTCCTAAGTTAAAATCCAACTTTTTCACCAAAATTTATCATAGCATTTCTAGCTTTCATGCATCATTCTAAGGCCTTTTCATCTAATAGCATTTTTCCATTTGAGCTCTCTATCATCACACATCTAAAATCAAAGGTTCAAAGCATAAATTCCTAGATCTATGAATCCAACCATAAAAATACCACAAATATACTCACAATGTGTTGTATGAACACCACCAAGGCTTCACTAAACCATTTGAAGATCCAAAACTCCAAAAATCTCCAAGAACACCTAAGTGGGTCGAATCTGAGTTTGTCCAAACGCCCCAAGGAGGTGGTTTCATGGCTTCTAAGTGTTACCAATGGATCTAGAAGGTTGTTTACAATAGATTTCAACACCAAAATCAAGTGATTTGGTGAAGAATTGAAGAAATGGTGAGGGAGGAGAGAGATTTGGCCATGTTCTTTGTGAGAGAGAGGGGTTCACGGGTGAGGAAGAAGAAGAGGAGGAGAGAGGGCGTGAGGGTGAGGGGAAAAGTGAGGGAACTTAAGTGGGTTTTGATCCCACGGGTCCCACGCGCGATCTAACTTTAGTCCCGATAAAAATTCTGATCATATATTCTTAATCTACATATTTTTCCAGTCCATGTCATATTTTTCTTTCCTCAAAATTCTCATAAAAATTTCACACTTGTCGGTACACTCGTACCGCAGTATTTAACACTTAAAAAGTCACTATTCATCACTTTTTCACAAATTTGCCTATTCACTCAATTTTCCGCCCTGATTCCATTTCCAGCATTATTTTTGTCATATTAAATCTCTAACTCCATTTTTCATGCCTCGGTTTACGTTTTTGGTAAATTACCATTTTGCCCTTTTGCCCATTTTGGCCCTAATTCTCGGATTTTCACTAATCCTTCCCTCTTAACCCCATATTTTATCACATAATTTCACATTTAATTTTCCGAGGTGTTATATTCACCCCACCTTTTAGGAATTTTGTCCGCAAAATCAACTATGCACATATGCTAACTCGGGATACAGCCAGAGAATCTCAGTCCCCCGTACCCAAGAAGCCTCATTCAGTGCGCGGACACCAAAATAATCATTTACATTTTTATCTTTTGGCTTTTCAGCCACATTTCTCAATAGTCTTGCCTTTCAAAGGCCCAATGGGAGACTTCAAGTCCTTCCCAATCTCAATCTCAACCGGTGACACCATATGTGAACAACCGGAGTGCACCACACAGTTGTGCACTATCAATGCTTTACCAAGCTAATTTCTTTCAATTTCTTTTCACTTTCTTTTCACAAATCAGGCTACCTAGCACATATAGCCCATATTTTCTCTTGGCAGGTTTTCCTACCAAATTAACATATCAACCAATATACCCATAGGGTTACTCTACATCCTATTCAATCTGTGCCACACAGGCAACTATTACTTACTGGCACAATACAGCCACAACTATCCTTCTTTGAATTTTACTCCTATGGAGTATCAACTCTTGCCATCAATCTTTTTCACATTTCTTATTCCACATTAACACTATTATGGAATCACACAGCCTCTCAGTGCAACTCACCGAGTACTCATCCAGTTCACGCTCACTATACCTTTACTTTCTGAGGGACAAATCCCCATTTTTGGCACCTAGCCACAACTCTTAAATCCACATTTTTCTTTTCTCATGTTCTTAACCTACAACGTACCATTTCACCTCAACACTTTACTCTTTTACAAGCACCATCTTTGTGCTCAACAGTCAACCTATCCTTACAAGTCCACCAACTTCACCAAAACACAATGGCGAATCTCTCTCTCAAGACCTTTATCTGGTCCCCAATGGACCACACATTACAATTTATACCTCTCATCAGTCATTTCAACGCTTTCAATCACGAATTCACTCATGAATTTTATACACTACATCGGCTAATTCAAAGCCTTCATCCAAGGATTCACTCATTACCTTTCATACACTAGATCATACCTACAATTTCAACTGATCATCTCAAAACTTGATACCTAGTTCATCACTGATTTCTCCCATTGAAGGCAACATGCCTAGGGTTTCCACTAATAATTTTCTTTAATTACCATTCCGTACTCATGTTATCAATTCCACATGTGTTTCATTCTACACACCTCACCTTCATTACCATTTCATTCAGTACACCTCACCTTCCTTATCATTTCATTCCACTAGTATGCCTCATTCCGAGGTTACATATCATCTCTTTCTCATATCTGTCCCATCACATAGGGATTTTCAAAGCCTAATTTTTATGCCACAAAGACCAAATCCACCACTATCATTACTTTCATAATTTCAGATCAGTTGTTACACAAGTCTCTCGGACTATTCACAGTACTACTAACACACTCAACCATATATCTTGGTACCTAGTCAACAACAACCTCAACATTGTGTATTTTCAACACACCTCTCACTATAATTTCCGTCTATACAACTCCATCAGTGACTCTACCACCAGGGTAAAGATATCAACATTTCATTTCACCAAATACATTTCTCTTTAACAACTAGTATCCCACTTTCTTACTTGACTATATCATCATTGATCACTTCTTAAAATCATTGGCCACTTTGGCCACCAACTGAAAATCATTGGCCACTTTGGCCACCAACTTAGCTTAACATCTAGCCATCACAAATCTTCCCAAAAGACTTTGACTCAATCCATCATCACTAATCAATTTTCCATCCCCTTCACATAGGGTGACAATCCAATAATTCATTTCATAATTTCTGTAAAACCACAATTCCCCACTTGGTATACACTCATGCACATCTCCGAGTGCTCAATTTCATAACTCCAACTGCCATCTCATGGCATCTCACACATTTCATCATATTTGGCATATTACAGTTCACTTACAGTTATCCAAAATTCACCTCTTGCGTTCCCCACAAGATACAGTCCTCTAATGCAATGGGTAAGAACATCCTTAGGTTTAACCCCTCGAGCTCTTGCTGTCCTAAGGGCCCCAGGTGCAATGCCCCACCAATCAGAGAATCTGTCCTTATAATTCACGCAAGAAGAGGTAACATGCCAATGGCTGTACTAACAGTCCAACTAACTCAAGGTTCTACCTCACACTACATTACTTATACAAGGTAATAATAATCTCCGGGAACATAATCCATACGGAGATAGCAATATGCTCCAGGCATATAAGCCACACAAAGATAAACACATTCACATCAAATCCGTATATAACGGCAAACAGATTCTTATATAGATACATAATGGTATACTAGTTTTATCTTACTCTAGCACCATTCACTATAACTTTCTAATATGGTTCTTTTCTCAACAATATACTCATTTAACTTGACTAATCATTTGTCTTAGTCCATAGAATAATCCTCTTCACATGATCTCGGCATCTTTTTCATATTTTGACACAAAACTTTCAATTCCTACAGTACCCATGTTTGGTACCGTCCTAATCCATTGTCCATCATGACTCATAGCAACCATGTTCAACTGTGGAAGATCCACTTCATTAAAATAACTTCACTTTTCTCTCAATATTTCACTATGACACCAAGGGTGTCCTCATTTAACCGTCCCTGCATTCAGTGCATCAGGACCACCAGATAAATTTCAATTTCGAGCAGCGCTCGCCTGGGACTTCCAAGAGCAACACCTCTTAGGATTAAATCCACAAGGGAAACCCAGGACAATTTCTTATTGTCACATTATTACCAACATGTGTGCCATGGTTTAACTTGCACACCGGGACTCCATCATGAATCCCATACCACATTGAGCATCCAATGACACTCCAAAGAGACAACCTCTCCACATTTCCCATCATAGGGAATTTCACTTACATCTTTACTCTTTTACCAAAAATAATTTTTTTTTTTTATTCATTACAACACACCTATACTTTTAGGCACCCCGGCCTTCACAAAACATATAGATATACACATTTATATATATTGGCGTTTAGCCATCACAGGATTATTATCCACACAAAGTTAAGCCACATCATCCAATTTGCAATGCTCCACAACATTATGGAGGCATATTCATACCATTAACACACCACACTCGGTTATATTTTCTCACCTCACATTTATCAAGTCCAACCATCAATATATTATGAACCTTCATACTTTCAATCAAATTCATTCAATGCCTTACATGGCAAATTCCTCAACTTCTTATATTTTACTTTTTATACATACGATATCCTCACTTAGATTAAGCCAACATTAACTCATCATGGACTAAAGTCCCAATTTCAACATTGAATCATCCCACACATCATTTCTATAGTTCTTTTAAGTTACTCACCATCCTCAATCCAATTTGAAATTTCATTTTTATTTCTACATCAAAGCATCTTAAGTCATCCAAGTACATGCCCTCATTAAGGGTCTTATAACCTTATACTTTACCCTAAGGTATCCAATATTTCATATAAACACTCATTTTCAAATTTCTCACAATTTCATCGGGATTCCTATTCCCCTACCACATCAAAGATATACCACTAATTCCTCACATATACTCAATTGTTCTAACTCCCCACACACTAGGAAAGACTACCAACATCAACATCATAATATCAATTTAAATCACTCCTTTTACTAACCACAAGACCACACATTCAACTATGGTAGCATTCTACCCAAAGTGGTTAAAACTCTTACATCAATTCATTCTCAATAAGTCCCCAATGACAATATCACAGTTTATTTTCACTAAGTCCTCAATTATACCAAATTCACTTATTAACATATCCATCCGTGGAGCAGTCATCACTGCACCCACCACTT
The DNA here is from genome assembly GCA_032173675.1 of Gastrolobium villosum. NCBI lineage: Eukaryota > Viridiplantae > Streptophyta > Magnoliopsida > Fabales > Fabaceae > Gastrolobium > Gastrolobium villosum. The sequence continues at coordinate 6,846 of JAVKPL010003812.1, forward strand.
TAACCTAAAGACCGGCATTGGTGCTCCAGGGTTGTCACGAAGGCATCTTATACTGACCACACATTGAACACAAAGGAATGGGTTGATCAGGCCCAAACTAAGGAATCACACGTGTAGCAGTCAATAAGAGTCTACGTACAACTATACAGCACACCTCAATTACACAATCATCAGAGTTCCCTAAAGAAACTGCTCTGATACCATAAAATGTAACAGCCCGTTACGTACCGGTATTGTTAACATTGATTATGATATTAAGCGCAGTTACAATCACAGTAGTTGGGTTAATTAAATTACGGGCAAACTTTTTCCTTTTATCTTTTTCTCTTATTCCTTTTCATATCCATAACCTTTTCCGTAATCAATTAAAACAACGCTGTGATTGTAACTGCGCTTAATATCATAATCAATGTTAACAATACCGGTACGTAACGGGCTGTTACACTTCTCGATTCTGGATTCAAAATTTAAACTTTCAACGTGAAATGGGTTGGAAAAGTTAAAATAATTAAAAGATGTTTTGAAATTTTCTATGTATTCATTGAATGTATTAAAAATAGTTGTAGTGCTGATACGGGTTGTTTAGGAAACTTAACCATCTTACTATATAGAAAGTAGAACCAAATTTTGGAAAGTTAGCTGAGGTGTCGCTATTTTTTTACGGTAAATAATTTTTTTTGAAACAAAAGTAAATAGTCTGTACAATTATTTTTTATAGGTGGCAGACAGATGTATTAATGGGCTTCTCGATTCTGGATTCAAAATTTAAACTTTCAACGTGAAATGGGTTGGAAAAGTTAAAATAATTAAAAGATGTTTTGAAATTTTCTATGTATTCATTGAATGTATTAAAAATAGTTGTAGTGCTGATACGGGTTGTTTTGGAAACTTAACCATCTTACTATATAGAAAGTAGAACCAAATTTTGGAAAGTTAGCTGAGGTGTCGCATTCTCCTTAAATCTCAGCTTTTTGTTCACACTAGAGGATGTCTTGAAAACTTACTTCTTTGGGAAATATTTTTTTACGGTAAATAATTTTTTTTGAAACAAAAGTAAATAGTCTGTACAATTATTTTTTATAGGTGGCAGACAGATGTATTAATGGGCTTCTCGATTCTGGATTCAAAATTTAAACTTTCAACGTGAAATGGGTTGGAAAAGTTAAAATAATTAAAAGATGTTTTGAAATTTTCTATGTATTCATTGAATGTATTAAAAATAGTTGTAGTGCTGATACGGGTTGTTTTGGAAACTTAACCATCTTACTATATAGAAAGTAGAACCAAATTTTGGAAAGTTAGCTGAGGTGTCGCATTCTCCTTAAATCTCAGCTTTTTGTTCACACTAGAGGATGTCTTGAAAACTTACTTCTTTGGGAAATATTTTTTTACGGTAAATAATTTTTTTTGAAACAAAAGTAAATAGTCTGTACAATTATTTTTTATAGGTGGCAGACAGATGTATTAATGGGCTTCTCGATTCTGGATTCAAAATTTAAACTTTCAACGTGAAATGGGTTGGAAAAGTTAAAATAATTAAAAGATGTTTTGAAATTTTCTATGTATTCATTGAATGTATTAAAAATAGTTGTAGTGCTGATACGGGTTGTTTTGGAAACTTAACCATCTTACTATATAGAAAGTAGAACCAAATTTTGGAAAGTTAGCTGAGGTGTCGCATTCTCCTTAAATCTCAGCTTTTTGTTCACACTAGAGGATGTCTTGAAAACTTACTTCTTTGGGAAATATTTTTTTACGGTAAATAATTTTTTTTGAAACAAAAGTAAATAGTCTGTACAATTATTTTTTATAGGTGGCAGACAGATGTATTAATGGGCTTCTCGATTCTGGATTCAAAATTTAAACTTTCAACGTGAAATGGGTTGGAAAAGTTAAAATAATTAAAAGATGTTTTGAAATTTTCTATGTATTCATTGAATGTATTAAAAATAGTTGTAGTGCTGATACGGGTTGTTTTGGAAACTTAACCATCTTACTATATAGAAAGTAGAACCAAATTTTGGAAAGTTAGCTGAGGTGTCGCATTCTCCTTAAATCTCAGCTTTTTGTTCACACTAGAGGATGTCTTGAAAACTTACTTCTTTGGGAAATATTTTTTTACGGTAAATAATTTTTTTTGAAACAAAAGTAAATAGTCTGTACAATTATTTTTTATAGGTGGCAGACAGATGTATTAATGGGCTTCTCGATTCTGGATTCAAAATTTAAACTTTCAACGTGAAATGGGTTGGAAAAGTTAAAATAATTAAAAGATGTTTTGAAATTTTCTATGTATTCATTGAATGTATTAAAAATAGTTGTAGTGCTGATACGGGTTGTTTTGGAAACTTAACCATCTTACTATATAGAAAGTAGAACCAAATTTTGGAAAGTTAGCTGAGGTGTCGCATTCTCCTTAAATCTCAGCTTTTTGTTCACACTAGAGGATGTCTTGAAAACTTACTTCTTTGGGAAATATTTTTTTACGGTAAATAATTTTTTTTGAAACAAAAGTAAATAGTCTGTACAATTATTTTTTATAGGTGGCAGACAGATGTATTAATGGGCTTCTCGATTCTGGATTCAAAATTTAAACTTTCAACGTGAAATGGGTTGGAAAAGTTAAAATAATTAAAAGATGTTTTGAAATTTTCTATGTATTCATTGAATGTATTAAAAATAGTTGTAGTGCTGATACGGGTTGTTTTGGAAACTTAACCATCTTACTATATAGAAAGTAGAACCAAATTTTGGAAAGTTAGCTGAGGTGTCGCATTCTCCTTAAATCTCAGCTTTTTGTTCACACTAGAGGATGTCTTGAAAACTTACTTCTTTGGGAAATATTTTTTTACGGTAAATAATTTTTTTTGAAACAAAAGTAAATAGTCTGTACAATTATTTTTTATAGGTGGCAGACAGATGTATTAATGGGCTTCTCGATTCTGGATTCAAAATTTAAACTTTCAACGTGAAATGGGTTGGAAAAGTTAAAATAATTAAAAGATGTTTTGAAATTTTCTATGTATTCATTGAATGTATTAAAAATAGTTGTAGTGCTGATACGGGTTGTTTTGGAAACTTAACCATCTTACTATATAGAAAGTAGAACCAAATTTTGGAAAGTTAGCTGAGGTGTCGCATTCTCCTTAAATCTCAGCTTTTTGTTCACACTAGAGGATGTCTTGAAAACTTACTTCTTTGGGAAATATTTTTTTACGGTAAATAATTTTTTTTGAAACAAAAGTAAATAGTCTGTACAATTATTTTTTATAGGTGGCAGACAGATGTATTAATGGGCTTCTCGATTCTGGATTCAAAATTTAAACTTTCAACGTGAAATGGGTTGGAAAAGTTAAAATAATTAAAAGATGTTTTGAAATTTTCTATGTATTCATTGAATGTATTAAAAATAGTTGTAGTGCTGATACGGGTTGTTTTGGAAACTTAACCATCTTACTATATAGAAAGTAGAACCAAATTTTGGAAAGTTAGCTGAGGTGTCGCATTCTCCTTAAATCTCAGCTTTTTGTTCACACTAGAGGATGTCTTGAAAACTTACTTCTTTGGGAAATATTTTTTTACGGTAAATAATTTTTTTTGAAACAAAAGTAAATAGTCTGTACAATTATTTTTTATAGGTGGCAGACAGATGTATTAATGGGCTTCTCGATTCTGGATTCAAAATTTAAACTTTCAACGTGAAATGGGTTGGAAAAGTTAAAATAATTAAAAGATGTTTTGAAATTTTCTATGTATTCATTGAATGTATTAAAAATAGTTGTAGTGCTGATACGGGTTGTTTTGGAAACTTAACCATCTTACTATATAGAAAGTAGAACCAAATTTTGGAAAGTTAGCTGAGGTGTCGCATTCTCCTTAAATCTCAGCTTTTTGTTCACACTAGAGGATGTCTTGAAAACTTACTTCTTTGGGAAATATTTTTTTACGGTAAATAATTTTTTTTGAAACAAAAGTAAATAGTCTGTACAATTATTTTTTATAGGTGGCAGACAGATGTATTAATGGGCTTCTCGATTCTGGATTCAAAATTTAAACTTTCAACGTGAAATGGGTTGGAAAAGTTAAAATAATTAAAAGATGTTTTGAAATTTTCTATGTATTCATTGAATGTATTAAAAATAGTTGTAGTGCTGATACGGGTTGTTTTGGAAACTTAACCATCTTACTATATAGAAAGTAGAACCAAATTTTGGAAAGTTAGCTGAGGTGTCGCATTCTCCTTAAATCTCAGCTTTTTGTTCACACTAGAGGATGTCTTGAAAACTTACTTCTTTGGGAAATATTTTTTTACGGTAAATAATTTTTTTTGAAACAAAAGTAAATAGTCTGTACAATTATTTTTTATAGGTGGCAGACAGATGTATTAATGGGCTTCTCGATTCTGGATTCAAAATTTAAACTTTCAACGTGAAATGGGTTGGAAAAGTTAAAATAATTAAAAGATGTTTTGAAATTTTCTATGTATTCATTGAATGTATTAAAAATAGTTGTAGTGCTGATACGGGTTGTTTTGGAAACTTAACCATCTTACTATATAGAAAGTAGAACCAAATTTTGGAAAGTTAGCTGAGGTGTCGCATTCTCCTTAAATCTCAGCTTTTTGTTCACACTAGAGGATGTCTTGAAAACTTACTTCTTTGGGAAATATTTTTTTACGGTAAATAATTTTTTTTGAAACAAAAGTAAATAGTCTGTACAATTATTTTTTATAGGTGGCAGACAGATGTATTAATGGGCTTCTCGATTCTGGATTCAAAATTTAAACTTTCAACGTGAAATGGGTTGGAAAAGTTAAAATAATTAAAAGATGTTTTGAAATTTTCTATGTATTCATTGAATGTATTAAAAATAGTTGTAGTGCTGATACGGGTTGTTTTGGAAACTTAACCATCTTACTATATAGAAAGTAGAACCAAATTTTGGAAAGTTAGCTGAGGTGTCGCATTCTCCTTAAATCTCAGCTTTTTGTTCACACTAGAGGATGTCTTGAAAACTTACTTCTTTGGGAAATATTTTTTTACGGTAAATAATTTTTTTTGAAACAAAAGTAAATAGTCTGTACAATTATTTTTTATAGGTGGCAGACAGATGTATTAATGGGCTTCTCGATTCTGGATTCAAAATTTAAACTTTCAACGTGAAATGGGTTGGAAAAGTTAAAATAATTAAAAGATGTTTTGAAATTTTCTATGTATTCATTGAATGTATTAAAAATAGTTGTAGTGCTGATACGGGTTGTTTTGGAAACTTAACCATCTTACTATATAGAAAGTAGAACCAAATTTTGGAAAGTTAGCTGAGGTGTCGCATTCTCCTTAAATCTCAGCTTTTTGTTCACACTAGAGGATGTCTTGAAAACTTACTTCTTTGGGAAATATTTTTTTACGGTAAATAATTTTTTTTGAAACAAAAGTAAATAGTCTGTACAATTATTTTTTATAGGTGGCAGACAGATGTATTAATGGGCTTCTCGATTCTGGATTCAAAATTTAAACTTTCAACGTGAAATGGGTTGGAAAAGTTAAAATAATTAAAAGATGTTTTGAAATTTTCTATGTATTCATTGAATGTATTAAAAATAGTTGTAGTGCTGATACGGGTTGTTTTGGAAACTTAACCATCTTACTATATAGAAAGTAGAACCAAATTTTGGAAAGTTAGCTGAGGTGTCGCATTCTCCTTAAATCTCAGCTTTTTGTTCACACTAGAGGATGTCTTGAAAACTTACTTCTTTGGGAAATATTTTTTTACGGTAAATAATTTTTTTTGAAACAAAAGTAAATAGTCTGTACAATTATTTTTTATAGGTGGCAGACAGATGTATTAATGGGCTTCTTGTAACAGCCCGTTACGTACCGGTATTGTTAACATTGATTATGATATTAAGCGCAGTTACAATCACAGTAGTTGGGTTAATTAAATTACGGGCAAACTTTTTCCTTTTATCTTTTTCTCTTATTCCTTTTCATATCCATAACCTTTTCCGTAATCAATTAAAACAACGCTATAATTGTAAATGCAATACGCGGAAGCATCTAGCTTAACAACAACACTAAACTTTTCTTTTTATTCAACTCATTTTAAACCCATCAACTCATTCTTTTTTCGTACCAAGTTCTAGCCCTTTACATAAGCTACGCGTGGTTTCAAACCACGAATCATTTGGAGTTCTACCCAACAAGTTATGCCCCTTTCTTTAAGTCAAGAAAAACCTGAATTTTCAAAAATTGCACTGTGGTAATCGATTACCAGTGGGTGGTAATCGATTACCACCTGTCAAAAATGAGGCAGTAGCCAAATTTTGACCTCCTCTGCTCTGGTAATCGATTACCAAGCTTGGGTAATCGATTACCTCACATGGTAATCGATTACCAAGCCTCAGTAATCGATTACCAGTGAAGACAGTAGCTGATTTTTCGTCCCCTGTTGCATGGTAATCGATTACCATGCTTGGGTAATCGATTACTATGCAGCAAAATGACAGATTACAGCATTTTAAGCCCCAAAAAGGGTTGTGTAATCCATCCCTAACATCTTAGTACTCCACACAACACTTAAACATACTCTTATGTAGGCCCTAGGCCCTTCAAACATGCATTTTCATTCAATTATGCAACATTTACATAGTCTTTAATATAATGGCCATTTTACATCAAATATGGTCCATTTTACAACATATTAACCAAGGCTTCAATTACAATGAATGTGGCAATGGACAAGTCCCATGCTCACTCGAATATACAATATATACTCATGTCCTACATATACATCATATTGAAGAATCTAACATGTATTCATGAACTTACAAAACATGGCATTTTCAACATGCATAGGTTCATGATCAATGACTAAAGCATAAAACATATGTAATATATGTCCCCATCCAATGCTCATCACATAGTGCCTCCAACATGCACCCCATGCTCCACTCTTCCAGGCTCAACCTAACCTGAAATGATGCCCCACAACACGGGGTGAGATATATAAATATATCTCAGTAAACCAAGGGCCCTGGAGGTTTCTCCACCCCATGGCTCACTCAATGTGCAAATACAACATCATATAATATGCATGTAATACAATATCACCCATCAACTGGAGACAACCCGAGAACATCCACTCATGGATTCATGTTCAAGGACTCCATCATATAACTCCCGAGACAGTCCTGGCGCCTCTCCCATGGTTGAGCAGACTCCATGGCAATACCCAACCGGAACTCCTCATGAGCCCTATCCGGCGGACGTCCCCGTTTGGATCATCCTGGCGCCGCTCCCAGAGTCGACTCCACGGCAAAACCCGACTGGCATTCTCACAAGGACGAACCCAGCGGATGTCCAAACTCCAACACACGTCAACTGGCCAGTGACCAAACAATTTTCACAAAATCAAGCAATATGCATACAAGCACACAATCACACAATGTCATAACCACATAATCCAACCACAACCTTCCACTAGGTGTGGTGGAGCACACAAGGGCTAAACCCCAGTTCCAAAGGTTACCTCAATACCGAGCCCATGCTCCAAACGTAAGCTCCAAGCTTACCCGCTTCCAAAGCGTCCAACAGAGGCAACCTAGATAATCCACAACATGATTATCAAATCATTTACAATTCAATCATTTATCTCAAATACTCATTCATTTAACTTTAATCTCTTTTATAACTCAAATTACCACATACCTCATGAATCACACATTCTTTCTTCTCATTCCACTATACCACACTATACCATTATCCAATTAAACATCATTTTATATCATGTTCCATCAAATTCACAACCTTTACATCATTTTTCCTCCAAACCACTCTATGGTTCGAATTCCTCAAAAGTTGGTTCTACAAGGTTTTCACTTCCATTTTAACACACACACTAATCATATAATCACATTATCAACCTATACCAATGGTCCACCATTCAATTATTCAATTACATCACTTACCAATTTTCATGAAATCTTCATAAATTTTCCTAAGTTAAAATCCAACTTTTTCACCAAAATTTATCATAGCATTTCTAGCTTTCATGCATCATTCTAAGGCCTTTTCATCTAATAGCATTTTTCCATTTGAGCTCTCTATCATCACACATCTAAAATCAAAGGTTTAAAGCATAAATTCCTAGATCTATGAATCCAACCATAAAAATACCACAAATATACTCACAATGTGTTGTATGATCACCACCAAGGCTTCACTAAACCATTTGAAGATCAAAACTCCAAGAAATCTCCAAAAATCAAAGTGGGTCGAATCTGAGTTTGTCCATTTTCGCCCCAAGGAGGTGGTTTCATGGCTTCTAAGTGTTACCAATGGATCTAGAAGGTTGTTTACAATAGATTTCAACACCAAAATCAAGTGATTTGGTGAAGAATTGAAGAAATGGTGAGGGAGGAGAGAATTGGCCATGTTCTTTGTGAAAGAGAGGGGTTCACGGGTGAGGAAGAAGAAGAGGAGGAGAGAGGGCGTGAGGGTGAGGGGAAAAGTGAGGGAACTTAAGTGGGTTTTGATCCCACGGGTCCCACACGCGATCTAACTTTAGTCCCGATAAAAATTCTGATCATATATTCTTAATCTACATATTTTTCCAGTCCATGTCATATTTTTCTTTCCTCAAAATTCTCATAAAAATTTCACACTTATCGGTACACTCGTACCGCAGTATTTAACACTTAAAAAGTCACTATTCATCACTTTTTCACAAATTTGCCTATTCACTCAATTTTCCGCCCTGATTCCATTTCCAGCATTATTTTTGTCATATTAAATCTCTAACTCCATTTTTCATGCCTCGGTTTACGTTTTTGGCAAATTTACCATTTTGCCCTTTTAGCCCATTTTGGCCCTAATTCTCGGATTTTCACTAATCCTTGCCTTTTAAACCCATATTTTATCACATAAATTCACATTTAATTTTCCGAGGTGTTATATTCACCCCACCTTTTAGGAATTTTGTCCGCAAAATCAACTATGCACATATGCTAACTCGGGATACAGCCAGAGAATCTCAGTCCCCCGTACCCAAGAAGCTCCATCCAGTGCGCGGACACCAACATAATTATTTAAATTTTTATCTTTTGGCTTTCCAGCCACATTTCACAATAGTCTTGCCTTTCAAAGGCCCAATGGGAGACCTCAAGTCCTTCCCAATCTCAATCTCAACCGGTGACACCACATGTGAACAACCGGAGCGCACCACACAGTTGTGCTCTATCAATGCTTTACCAAGCCAATTTCTTTTCAATTTCTTTTCACTTTCTTTTCACAAGTCCGGCTACCTAGCACATATAGCCCATATTTTCTCTTGGCAGGTTTTCCTACCAAATTAACATATCAACCAATATACCCATAGGGTTATGCTACATCCTATTCAATCTGTGCCACACCGGCAACTATTACTTACTAGCACAATACAGCCACAATTATCCTTCTTTGAATTTTATCTCCACGGAGTATTAACTCTTGTCATCAATCTCTTTCACATTTCTTATTCCACATTAAACACTATTATGGAATCTCACAGCCTCTCAGTGCAACTCACCGAGTAATCATCCAGTTCACGCTCACTATACCTTTATTTTCTGAGGGACAAATCCCCATTTTTGGCACCTAGCCACAACTCGTATATCCACATTTTTCTTTTCTCATGTTCTTAACCTACAACGTACCATTTCACCTCAACACTTTATCTTTTACAAGCACCATCTTTGTGCTCAACAGTCAACCTATCCTTACAAGTCCACCAACTTCACCAAAACACAATGGCGAATCTCTCTCTCAAGACCTTTATCTGGTCCCCAATGGACCACACATTACAATTCATACCTCACATCAGTCATTTCAACGCTTTCAATCACGAATTCACTCATGAATTTTATACACTACATCGGCTAATTCAAAGCCTTCATCCAAGGATTCACTCATTACCTTTCATACACCAGATTATACTTACAATTTCAACTAATCATCTCAAAACTTAACACATAGTTCATCACTGATTTCTCACATTAAAGGCAACATGCCTAAGATTTCCATTAACAATTTTCTTTAATTACCGTTCCATACTCATGTTATCAATTCCACATGTGTTTCATTCTACACACCTCACCTTTCATTATCATTTCATTCAATACACCTCACTTTCATTATCATTTCATTCCACTAGTATGCCTCATTCCGAGGTCACATATCATCTCTTTCTCATATCTGTCCCATCACATAGGGATTTTCAAAGCCTATTATCATGCCACTAAAGACTAAATCCATCATTACCATTACTTTCATAATTTCATATCAGTTGTTACACAAGTCTCTCGGACTATTCACAGTACTACTAACACACTCAACCATATATCTTGGTACCTAGTCAACAACAACCTCAACATTGTGTATTTTCAACACACCTCTCACTATAATTTCCGTCTATACAACTCCATCAGTGACTCTACCACCAGGGTAAAGATATCAACATTTCATTTCACCAAATACATTTCTCTTTAACAACTAGTATCCCAATTTCTTACTTGACTATATCATCATTGATCACTTCTTAAAATCATTGGCCACTTTGGCCACCAACTGAAAATCATTGGCCACTTTGGCCACCAACTTAGCTTAACATCTAGCCATCACAAATCTTCCCAAAAGACTTTGACTCAATCCATCATCACTAATCAATTTTCCATCCCCTTCACATAGGGTGACAATCCAATAATTCATTTCATAATTTCTGTAAAACCACAATTCCACACATGGTATACACTCATGCACATCTCCGAGTGCTCAATTTCATAACTCAAACTGCCATCTCATGGCATCTCACACATTTCATCATATTTGGCATATTACGGTTCACTTACAGTTATCCAAAATTCACCTCTTGCGTTCCTCACAAGATACAATCCTCTAATGCAATGGGTAAGAACATCCTTAGGTTTAACCCCTCGAGCTCTTGCTGTCCTAAGGGCCCCAGGTGCAATGCCCCACCAATCAGAGAATCTGTCCTTATAATTCACGCAAGAAGAGGTAACATGCCAATGGCTGTACTAACAGTCCAACTAACTCAAGGTTCTACCTCACACTACATTACTTATACAAGGTAATAATAATCTCCGGGAACATAATCCATACGGAGATAGCAATATGCTCCAGGCATATAAGCCACACAAAGATAAACACATTCACATCAAATCCGTATATAACGGCAAACAGATTCTTATATAGATACATAATGGTATACTAGTTTTATCTTACTCTAGCACCATTCACTATAACTTTCTAATATGGTTCTTTTCTCAACAATATACTCATTTAACTTGACTAATCATTTGTCTTAGTCCATAGAATAATCCTCTTCACATGATCTCGGCATCTTTTTCATATTTTGACACAAAACTTTCAATTCCTACAGTACCCATGTTTGGTACCGTCCTAATCCATTGTCCATCATGACTCATAGCAACCATGTTCAACTGTGGAAGATCCACTTCATTAAAATAACTTCACTTTTCTCTCAATATTTCACTATGACACCAAGGGTGTCCTCATTTAACCGTCCCTGCATTCAGTGCATCAGGACCACCAGATAAATTTCAATTTCGAGCAGCGCTCGCCTGGGACTTCCAAGAGCAACACCTCTTAGGATTAAATCCACAAGGGAAACCCAGGACAATTTCTTATTGTCACATTATTACCAACATGTGTGCCATGGTTTAACTTGCACACCGGGACTCCATCATGAATCCCATACCACATTGAGCATCCAATGACACTCCAAAGAGACAACCTCTCCACATTTCCCATCATAGGGAATTTCACTTACATCTTTACTCTTTTACCAAAAATAATTTTTTTTTTTTATTCATTACAACACACATATACTTTTAGGCACCCCGGCCTTCACAAAACATATAGATATACACATTTATATATATTGGCGTTTAGCCATCACAGGATTATTATCCACACAAAGTTAAGCCACATCATCCAATTTGCAATGCTCCACAACATTATGGAGGCATATTCATACCATTAACACACCACACTCGGTTATATTTTCTCACCTCACATTTATCAAGTCCAACCATCAATATATTATGAACCTTCATACTTTCAATCAAATTCATTCAATGCCTTACATGGCAAATTCCTCAACTTCTTATATTTTACTTTTTATACATACGATATCCTCACTTAGATTAAGCCAACATTAACTCATCATGGACTAAAGTCCCAATTTCAACATTGAATCATCCCACACATCATTTCTATAGTTCTTTTAAGTTACTCACCATCCTCAATCCAATTTGAAATTTCATTTTTATTTCTACATCAAAGCATCTTAAGTCATCCAAGTACATGCCCTCATTAAGGGTCTTATAACCTTATACTTTACCCTAAGGTATCCAATATTTCATATAAACACTCATTTTCAAATTTCTCACAATTTCATCGGGATTCCTATTCCCCTACCACATCAAAGATATACCACTAATTCCTCACATATACTCAATTGTTCTAACTCCCCACACACTAGGAAAGACTACCAACATCAACATCATAATATCAATTTAAATCACTCCTTTTACTAACCACAAGACCACACATTCAACTATGGTAGCATTCTACCCAAAGTGGTTAAAACTCTTACATCAATTCATTCTCAATAAGTCCCCAATGACAATATCACAGTTTATTTTCACTAAGTCCTCAATTATACCAAATTCACTTATTAACATATCCATCCGTGGAGCAGTCATCACTGCACCCACCACTTTAACCTAAAGACCGGCATTGGTGCTCCAGGGTTGTCACGAAGGCATCTTATACTGACCACACATTGAACACAAAGGAATGGGTTGATCAGGCCCAAACTAAGGAATCACACGTGTAGCAGTCAATAAGAGTCTACGTACAACTATACAGCACTCACCTCAATTACACAATCATCAGAGTTCCCTAAAGAAACTGCTCTGATACCATAAAATGTAACAGCCCGTTACGTACCGGTATTGTTAACATTGATTATGATATTAAGCGCAGTTACAATCACAGTAGTTGGGTTAATTAAATTACGGGCAAACTTTTTCCTTTTATCTTTTTCTCTTATTCCTTTTCATATCCATAACCTTTTCCGTAATCAATTAAAACAACGCTGTGATTGTAACTGCGCTTAATATCATAATCAATGTTAACAATACCGGTACGTAACGGGCTGTTACACTTCTCGATTCTGGATTCAAAATTTAAACTTTCAACGTGAAATGGGTTGGAAAAGTTAAAATAATTAAAAGATGTTTTGAAATTTTCTATGTATTCATTGAATGTATTAAAAATAGTTGTAGTGCTGATACGGGTTGTTTAGGAAACTTAACCATCTTACTATATAGAAAGTAGAACCAAATTTTG
>JAVKPL010003813.1:0-20535 GCA_032173675.1 Gastrolobium villosum
CAACGCCACCGCAAAAGAAGAGAAGCAGTATTTAACTTTCCATTCCATTCTATTTGAATTTTTACTCAACTTCACTCATTTCGTGGGGGTTTTTTATTCTGTCACGCATACAATTTCCACTTAAATGTCATGCCAGGTTCTCTTTTTTTTTTTTAATATCTCCTATTTTGCTTCAAATAATCTAAATACATTTTCGTGCCTCCACATTCCCACTCAGTAACGTAAGTCCATTTTATCAATATCATTAAACTTGAACCGGACACTGCTTATTAATTATTATACTTAGGAAAGAGCTAATAAAGTAATTCTAATTTATATTTTTATAAATAGATAATTTTAATTTTAATTTTAATAAAGAATTAACATATTCCTCTAGAATGTATCATTATTGAACAAGAAAATAAATAAATAAAGGTGGTTGTTGCATCGTGAAATGAGTCCTGCATGAATTTAAGATAGTGAGGGAGTGAGAGTGAATTCATTGATTCGCATTCACGACTCACAAGTCACAACACAACTGGGTCTCGTGCTGTTTCCGCAGGCCTCACTTGCTCACTTCTAATTCTTAGGGGAGTGCCGAGTTCAACGAACAATCACTGCCATACACGTGTACGGTGATTGACATGGACACTCCCCTCCTCAACGGCGGTGGGGCGACTGCGGCGCTGGTGGCGGAGGACGGCGACTACGTGGCCGTGAAGGGGTTCAAGGATGCGAGGAAGGTGTTCTGGATTGAAACGGTGAGAATATGGAAGATTGCATTTCCCATAATTTTCAACATATTGTGTCAATACGGTGTGAACTCGATCACAAGCATCTTCGTTGGCCATCTCGGCGATATTGAGCTCTCTGCTATCTCTCTCATTAACTCTGTTATTGGCACTTTCTCTTTTGGCTTCATGGTTCGTATCTTCTCTACCCCCTCTCTCTCTCTCTCTCTAGAAAGGTTTTCAATGAATGTACGTAAATATGTATATGTTGTCTTGCTACAATGATATTGACGAAAACCCCTCCTTGCGGTTGGTTATTTACTTTTCGTTCTACCCATTTCAGCTTTTGTTAATTATAGCTAAACCCAGTTATCATTTTTTTTAATTATCTTGTGTGCGCGTGGAGTGTAACTTAGTTTCATGGAGGAAAACCACACTATGCAGCTGAATTTCATTTTTTATTTTTTTAAGTTTGATTTCCATTTTCATACTGTTTTTGTTCGTGATTAAGCAAATGTTTTGCATTATTTGAATCTTATGGATTTGTATTTGGTTCTGCCTAAATTTAGATTGGTTTCATTTCCTTTATTCTCAAGAACAGTACTTGAAGGGTTTTACCTGCCTGAAGAGTAAAGGTAGGCATATACTGTATAGTTGAATATTTATTTTGAATTTTAATGGTTTTAATTCTCTTATCATATAAAAAGGAGAAAGCTATGGTCTTTGGGAACTCGTGCAATTATGAAGATCTAGAGCTTTTGTTGTGCATTCATGTTATTTTCTTCGTTACTTCTAATTTCAGTATCAGAAGTTGCAATTGACATAAAGTACTCATTTTGAAGTTGTAATTGGTCTTTTAATTGCCTTCCAGTACTTTTTACTCTGTTTTGGGTATTTATCAAGAGTTATTGCAGAAAAACTTGCTTGCTCAACGGAAACAAACCAAATTGTAGAAATTGTACTTGTTAGCCAAATGTTGTTTTTTAAGTACAAAGTATGATGTTATGGTACAAATCCTGTAGCTTGGCATGGGGAGCGCAACTGAGACACTCTGTGGTCAAGCTTTTGGAGCTGGGCAGCTTAATTTGCTTGGTGTTTACATGCAACGCTCGTGGATAATTTTATTTGTGACCAGTGTTTTGCTCTTGCCAATATACATTTTTGCTGCTCCAATTTTAAAGCTTCTTGGCCAACAGAATGATATAGCTGATCTTGCTGGAAATTTCTCTCTTTTAGTAATTCCTCAATTTCTTTCACTTTGCCTTAATTTTCCAACCCAAAAGTTCCTTCAAGCTCAAAGTAAGGTTAACGTCATCGCATGGATTGGGTTCGTGGCTCTAATTGCGCACATTGGGATGCTCTGGCTCCTAATTTATGTATTAGATTTGGGCTTAACTGGTGCAGCATTAGCATTTGATATCACAAGTTGGGGAATTACAGTGGCTCAACTTGTTTATGTTGTGGGTTGGTGTAAGGATGTATGGAATGGATTAACATGGTTGGCTTTTAAGGATATTTGGGCCTTTGTTAGGCTCTCCCTAGCATCAGCTGTAATGCTTTGTCTTGAAATATGGTATATGATGAGCCTCATACTTCTTGCTGGCCACCTTGATAATGCAGTGATAGCCGTTGATTCCCTCTCTATATGGTAAGATCATCCTTTCATGCCCAATGACAAGCATTTCTTTTAATAGTAGTAAAACAAAGCCCTGTAGTCCCAGCTTATTGTAATGGCATATTTGTGCTGCATAGATTTCTTGTAAGTTGTAACCTTTTGCTAATACATTCAATGATGTTTATAGCATGAATTACAATGGATGGGAAGGCATGATCTTTATTGGAGTGAATGCAGCTATCAGGTATGCGGCCAAAAAGTTAATGTCTTACTGTTTTCTATTCCAATTTATGATTAAAGAAATTCCAAGGTACATAGATGCTAGGTTCCATGATCTGAATCTGTTTCTGGTCTACGTCTACTGTGTATAACAACTTCATACTATTAGCATTGGTTGCAATGAAGGTTTTTCTGTTAGTCATGTGTGGTTCATGTTTGTGTTTTTTCTTATTTCCAGTGTGAGAGTTTCCAATGAACTTGGACTTCGACATCCGAGAGCTGCCAAATACTCTGTCTGTGTGACAGTGTTTCTGTCTCTACTTATCGGAATATTTTTCATGGCTGTCATTTTGGTAACTAAAGACTACTATGCCATCATTTTTACAAGCAGCAAGCCTTTGCAAGAAGCGGTTGCGAAACTAGGATACCTCCTTGCAGTGACAATGGTTCTAAATAGCGTTCAACCTGTGATTTCAGGTATGATCTTGATTGCCATTTTCCTTCATCATCCTCCTATCGTAACCTATTTACAACTTTGAGATCATTATTATTGCTTACAGGTGTTGCTATTGGAGGTGGATGGCAAACGCTGGTGGCTTACATCAATGTTGGTTGTTATTACTTGTTTGGGATTCCACTGGGCTACCTTCTTGGTTATGCTGCAAATTTGGGGGTTCGGGTAATGGACTCACTACACTATTCTATTTCCATCGTTAACACCTTAAATAAATTCTTAAATTTAGTTAAACAAATTTATTTTTCGCAACTTGGATCTGCAAAAATGAGAGAAAAGGAAAATAACAAATTTGTTCATTGCTATACTATTATTTTCCGTTAAGTGAAAACTACATGCTGATGCCTGCTTAAATGTTTGTTTGTAATGCTCTTCTTTGTCCAAATACTCATGAACTGTTTTATAGGTGAAAGATATAAAAATGAAAACTGAAAGATAGATAGAGAGAAGGAAATAGACAATTGTCCCTAATGATTCTGATAATTTTTCCCTTATAGGGACTTTGGGGAGGTATGATATGTGGAATTATTCTCCAAACCTTGGTGCTCTTGATCATACTTTACAAAACCAACTGGAATAAAGAGGTAGGCAATGCTTCTCTTTCTCTCTCAAACTTCTGTACGCAATTTTATTGGAGTACTACGGAAAAGTGATACTTTGCATTCTTGATAACTTTTTCAATATTAAAATGTGAATAATTAAAATTCGATTGAGTGAAATTAGAGATTGTAATTGGTTTTAGTCATTTGACTCTTGACAATTGTAGGTGGAACAAACATCTGATCGCATGCGGAAATGGGGTGGACAAGACATCAAAGTTGATGAGATAGTGGCTTCTCCATAAGCTTGCATATCCATTCTAGTCAAATTCAGAGTCATTTCATTTTCTAATGTGTTTTTAGTAAAATTAGGGCCAGTGGTCTCAAAAATCCTTTCTGATCTTTTTGCATTGCAATGTTAGTTGCTATCTTTTAATTGGGTACAAAAAGTAGTCTTGGTTCTGTATTGTCTGCTGAGTGCTGAGAATGGTAAAGACAGAAGAACCTCATTCCAATTTTTTCCATTTTACCTTTCACTTTTTAATTATTCAACATCTCAATGAAAATTGAAAAACACCAATATTTTCTTTGACTCTTGTACGTGCATCATTTTTTCTTTTTTCTACATTTTTGTTTTAGAGGACTGTGTTTGAAATGAGTTAATATATCTTTATGCAGGACCTGATGAGTTGATTAAATGATTTCTAGCTCAAAATAATGTTAAAAAAAAACTAAATGTTTTTTAATGCAACTATTCAATATTAAGCATTCTGGAACCGTAATGAATGTAAGTTACTCTTTGACAAGACAATGAGCACAAGAATAATGCTCAGTGTGCCAGCTTTTCACTTTATGATCTATTAATTAAATTAGGATAAATACATGTGCGTTTGCTATAAATAATTTCATGTCATAATTTTAGAGATAGGATATGTTTCCTACCAATTAGTGTTACTACCAATATCAATACTAGTTTATTTCACCATTAAATTCAGTACATATTGATCCAATGGTTATATTTATTTTCATCTTTGTATGGTTATGATTCCCCATATTTAATGCTTTCACATTAAATATGAGGAATCATAACCATACAAAGGTTGATATAAATATAAAGTATTAAATTTAGGGAGAAGAAAGAAAGTTTTTAGAAAGTTAAATCAGAACTGTTGGGTCAATATAATCGATTAAATCTTCAAGTTAATCATTTTTGTCAATTTTAATTATTTAATCGATTAAATATTTAAATTAATCGATTAAAGAGAGATAGATTGGTAAATAGTTTTGAAGGAAGATAAAATGATTATTAATTAATTAATAAAGGGTAAAAGGGTTAAAAAAAAAAACCCAAAAGTTAAAGCATCAAGTTTAAATTATATTATTTTGTCCTTTTATAAAGCAGACACTTGTATGTACAACACTATAACTGATAAGAAAAAATTTAATATACATTTGAAGAACGATCAATTCACTGTTGTAGCTGAATTATGAACTTGAAATGACTTTACTTTTTACCAATCGCCACTTTAAATTCTGTAGTATAATTTCTCCTTCCCTGAGCTGGTCACTCAATGATGTATTAAAAAACAAATAACTTTTTAATATTTTACTCTTCCCTCATTCTTTGGAATGTAATGTTCCTGCAATGCCACGGTTGGATGCTTCAAGAAGAATCCAAATGTAAGTAATGTTTTGGAAGCAACGACTAGCTAAGTCTAAAGCATTGATTTCTGGGGATATAGCACATTGTGAACCAGGCACTGGTCATGGTATCTTTATGTAGAAGAAAAGCTTTTTTTTTCCTCCTTTGCTCTGAGATATTAAGATCTAAAAAGACTCTAAGGGGACGTTTGGTACAGAAGAAATATTTTTTTATCCTGGAATCATGATTACTGGAAATATGGTCGGGAATTGAGTTTTCCGGGAATGTTACCAAAAAGTTGTTTAGTAGGCCAAAATATTACCAAGAATATCGGCTAAGTTTACTAAGTCTATGTTTGGTTGTTGGTAAAATATTGTTGGGAATACGGGATGAATATACAAAAATAACCTCAAACCCATTTTCTTACTGCCAGTAGCCCCATTAGCAAACACTGATGTTGCAGCCATTGAAGATTCTTGGTACCATGGGGCTTACTTCTCTACAGAATATCTGAACCACATTTTTATCTTCTTGGCTAAAGAAACAATCCAACAAGTAGCACTCATTACGGCTAAAGATCAAAGAAAAACATACATAAGTGCATATCATCAAAACCAAAGAATTCACAAATTTCTTTCACAGAAAATAAAATTAAAAATTTAAACAAAAATGGAAAAGATCAAGCTTCTCAATCTGTCTGGGGATTCTCTGCAAGGACGGGCTCAAACTGGTTTTGGACAAGCTGAAGTTTATTGGTAGTGAATCTGTCCAAGAACCCGATTAATCCATTTTCATCACTGCAAACGCTCAAAATCAAAAAATTAAAAACGGCTACTTCTTTAAGGGACTCAAAATATTGGTCGAGGACGGAGATACATAAACTGGGTCATTATTTCTTGTTGAGATTTCGTGAACAAGGAAGATGATGAAATATGGAAACTGAAATATGCAGGAGGGCTAATTTTGTCAGAAAAAATTTGTGACATTTTTCCATCACCCAGATTTCCAAGAATACCACCTTTTTTGTGGTATTCTTGAATAGGATTTTGAAACACAATTTGTACATAGATCCAATTCCTAGGAAAATTGATATCCGGGATAATTTTTACAAACCTTCTACCAAATATAGATAAATAGGATTCCCGAATTCATTTTCCCAGGAATTTCAAAAAAGTCCTTCTACCAAACACCCCCTAAAGAAATTGTTGAGATCTATAGTCCACGAGGAACAATTGATGTTGAGTTTATAACGCCTTGGGCACTCCCGCCCTTAGAGCTAGCTTTTGGGGAGGTGTATCCCAAGGTTCTTTAACATGTTATCAAAACGTTCGAAATCTCACTGCCTTCCACTTTTTTTGTAGTGGAATTTCCACATGTAGGTGGGCTTGTATGTTGTCCACCCTTCAAGCCCCAGTGGACTCTCGTGTGAGGGGGCGTGTTGAGATATATAGTCGCACATTGGTTGTATGGGCAACTAATGTAGAATTTATAAGGCCTTGGACACTCCCACCCTTTGAGCTAGCTTTTGGGGTGGTGTATCCCAAGGTTCTTTTCATTGTATCAGAGCCTTAGTGTTCGATCCTTGCCGCCCCCACTTTCTCTGGTGGAATCTCTTAGCACAGGTAGGTTGGGTCTGTTGCATTATCCACTCTTCAAGACCAACGGGCTCTCGTGTGAGGGGGCGTGTTGAGATATATAGTCCCACATTGGTTGTATGAGCAACTAATGTGACCTTTATAAAGGTCTTGGGCACTCCCATCCTTTGAGCTAGCTTTTGGGGTGGTGTAGGTATATCCCTAGGTTCTTTACAGAAATAAAAGTGAGAGGAAAGATAAAGGGTCTGTTTGATTGTGTTCTGGTTTTTTGTTGTTTAGATTGTTTTGTAAAATAATTATGGAAATAGTTGTTTTCTATATTTTTTTTTTGAAAGTTAAAAACAAAAACAACTCATACACGTTCTCTAAATTTGATTTTAAAAATAAAAAAATTATAATTTTCAAAATATTTTTTACTAAACATGTCTTACTATTTAAAAACTAAATAACTGTTTTGAAAAACAGAAATGAAACATAGCCGAAGTGTATGCAGTTTTGACCAAAGCCCGCATCAAGCAGTGCACTAAGTGGAAGTACAGTGCTTATGCTATAAAATGCAAGGGCTTCTTCTCATGCTAGGCACGAAGCTGTGTGATGAGCACAGAGTGATCTATCCTCTAGCTTTTTACCGGTCGTCACTCTAAGAGGCATATGTGCAACCATAGGTTGCGTCAAAATATTTACATTAACATCACAAAATCCTTCTACAAGAGGACTCTTTCAAAAATAGGCTAATGCTGTTTAAACATTTTAGCTAATGTCTATAAAATCCTTCATGGGTCAGCATTTCCCTGCCGTAGCTGGAGCCAGTGTTTTATTTCATTTGATTTAACCCCTTGATTTGTCTAAATAATCAATAGTCACTTTTGGAAAATATATTTTTAGATCTGGCAGCACTCAAAATTTGGTGTTTTCTCTCACAAGATCAAAAAAAAATAATCTTTTTTTTTTTGCTATTTTTTTTTTTAACCTTTCTTTTCTTCACAAAGACACCACCGAATCAAGGTGGTCCATAAAAAATGCGCTCCCTTTTTGGAGTTTGACCAAGCAAAGCCAAGAGTGTGTTATCTTGGATTGTAATATGCAATGGCATTGTTTTTTGGGATTTCTTTTTTTTTTTTTTTTGGGATTTCAACTTGCGAAACTTGCACTCTTGCGGCATATACAAAGTTGTGGTGGGGCCACCTGAAGAAGAAACAAAATATGGATTTCGAACTAAAGGGTGACATGAGAAAATAATAAATAGAGCTATTTTTTACTATGACAATTTTTGTTATAAAAAAAATACAAGAATCAATGCATTGCTTACAAAATACAATTGAAAATGGAAATGGATCCTCTCATCCGGAAAAAAATATGATATGGTCATGTGAGAAGATCACAACCATACAAAGATAAATCAACGGTTATGATTTCGTAATTATCTATTTTAACATTTTTTCTCTTTCCTCTTTTATTATCATTGGTGTACCTTTGTATGGTTATGATTCCTCACATGATATGGTCATGTGAATTTTTACATGAGAGGATCTAAATCCATACAAAACATAGTTGTTTTTCTAGTAGGGAGATAAGGTATTGTTATAGTTGTGAAGGAGACGAGGTGTTGTTTTGATTTTGAATGTAGTTATAGTTATAATATTATCTTGCTAAAAATCAACTTGAGCTATTATAAGATCAATTCCTCGATTCAATTGAGTTTTCTTAAGGTATCTCTATCACAGTCTTCTCTCTCACATAACATGACATCACATAAGCTTGCTGATAAAGCCACTCGTTCAGCAACTGACCATGTGACATTTCTTAAATCTAATTTTGTTTCTTTGCATGATATTGAACCTATTTCAATAACTTTACCCAATGGTTCATGTGTTACTGTTTCCCAATCTGGAACTATAATAATATCTCCTAGCTTCATACTTCACAATGTCCTTTATACACCTGAATTTCATGTCAACCTTATCTCAGTATCAAAAATTTGTAAGTCTCTGAATTGTTCCATAACATTTCTCAACAATTTTTCTATCATTAAACAGATGAATACCAAAGCGATGATTGGTACAGCTGAGCTACATAATGGTCTATATGTGATGGTCAATAACGTGGTTAATAAGAGCATTGAAGACTCCAAATATGTCAGAAATGCCAAATGCAACATATCCAACAAAGAAGAAAGTACCCTATGGCATCAACGACTTGGCCATTTGTCAGAACACAGTTTACGAAATATGTCTTTGCAATTTCCATTTATCTCATTTGCTGTTGTAAAGCCATGTGATTCTTGTCACTTAGCTAAGCAACGAAAACTACCATATTGTACAAGTGATAGCAAAAGTAGCAGCATTTTTGAATTACTTCATGTTGACATTTGGGGCCCTTATTCCATTGAATTTGTTCATGGACACAAATACTTTTTGTCTTTGGTAGATGATTATTCACGTCACACATGGGTAATCTTGATGAAAAGTAAAGCTAAAACAAGAATGCATTTAGAGCATTTTGTTGCTTATATTGAAAACCAGTTCCATACCACTCTTAAAGTACTGCGAAGTGACAATGGGAACGAATTTTCAATGAATGAATTTTTCCTCAAACGAGGCATTATCCATCAGATGAGCTGTGTTGAATGTCCACAACAAAATGCAGTATTAGAACGGAAACACCAGCATATCCTCAATTCAGCAAGAGCCTTAGCCTTTTAAGCCAAATTACCAAATAATCTTTGGACTTATGCAGTAACACATGCAGTCCACATAATGAACAGAACTTGCACTCCTACAGTTCATAACAAGACACCATTTGAAATGTTGTATGGTGAGCCTCCATCTCTCCTCCATCTTAAAGTCTTTGGATGCTTGTGTTATGCATCCACTTTACAAGTTGGTCGCACGAAATTTTCACCTCGAGCTAAGAAAGCTGTGTTTCTTGGTTACAAAAGTGGAATAAAGGGCTATCTCTTATATGACCTAACATCCAATGCAATCTTTTTATCCAGAAACGTTGTCTTCTATGAGAACCAATTTCCTTTCCACAACATTCATCAACCTACAAACACTGTACCATTAAACACTATTGAACCTACCCCCTTATACGATTGTCCTCCAATTCTGCAGAGTGAACCTATTAACTCCTCATTTCCTCCTCAAATTCCAAACCAATCACCAACTCAAACCCTTTTACCCTCCTCTCCTGTTTCTATTACTGCATCAAATTACAACTTAGATTGTGCACCAGCTCTAAGAAGATCTTCAAGGCAGCGTGCTCCACCACGTTATTTGGCAGACTTTCACTATAGCCCTTCCACAGCTCAGAGTACTTCTTCATGCTCAGGTATCTCATCTAAACCTTTTCACCCCTTGTCTAATGTGTTGTCTTACAATTCATGCTCACCTTCATATCGTCAGTTCTGCCTCAATTTCTCAATACACATTGAACCACGTACCTATAACCAAGCTATTAAGTCTCCTGCTTGGGTGAAAGCAATGGACACTGAACTATCAGCATTGACACAAAATGACACATGGAGCATTGTTCCTCTTGCACATGGTAAGAAACCTATTAGTTGTAAATGAGTTTACCGAATAAAATACAAATCTGATGGATCTATAGAGCGCTACAAAGCACGCCTAGTTGCTAAGGGATTTACCCAAATTGAAGGTGTTGATTATTTGGATACCTTCTCCCCTGTAGCTAAATTGACATCAGTTCGAACTCTATTAGCAGTGGCTGCTGCGAAAGGCTGGCATTTAGAAAAGCATGATGTAAACAATGCATTTTTGCACGGTGAACTTCATGAAGAAGTCTATATGGACCTGCCTCCTGGCCTCCAAGAAATACAACCGAATCATGTTTGTAAGCTACAAAAATCCATCTACGGTTTGAAGCAAGCTAGCCGTCAATGGCATTTCAAATTGACTTCTGCTTTATGCTCCATTGGTTATGTACAAGCTGCTTCTGATCACTCTATGTTTACGCTTGCAAAGTCTGATTCATTTACAATTTTGGTAATATATGTTGATGATATTGTTCTTTCTGGTACTAGTATGGTTGAGATCAGGCGTGTTAAAACTTTCTTGGATGATAAATTCAAGATCAAGGATCTTGGAAGCCTTCGTTTCTTTCTTGGTCTTGAGGTTGCTCGATCTAGCACTGGTATTCATCTTAATCAACGCAAATATGCGTTAGATATTTTATCTGATGAAGGAATGCTTACTGCAAAGGCTGTTTCCACTCCTATGGAATCCACTGCTAGGCTAAGTCGTGATGCTGGTATCCCACTTACTGATGCTTCTCCTTATAGAAGGTTAATTGGTCGTTATTGTATCTGACAACTACAAGACCGGATCTTTGCTTTGCTGTACAACAACTTAGCCAATTTGTCTCCAATCCTTTGGATTCTCATTTGGCTGCTGCCAAACGGGTGCTTCGTTATATTAAAGGAGCTCCTTCTACTGGTCTGTTCTTTTCTTCCAAATCTGATCTCACCATCTCAGCTTTCGCGGACTCTGATTGGGCATGTTGCCCTGACACATGCAAATCTGTTACAGGTTTTTGCATCATGCTTGGCTCTTCTCTTGTCTCATGGAAATCAAAGAAACAGACCACAATCTCACGTTCTTCTTCGGAGGCTGAATACCGAGCTCTTGCCAGTTTAACTTGTGAAATTCAATGGCTTCAGTATCTCTTTTCTGATATTCACCTACCTTGGTCTCGTCCTGCTGCTATCTTTTGTGACAATCGGTCTGCAATATATTTGGCTAAAAATACCACATTTCATGAGCGGTTAAAGCATATTGACATTGATTGTCATATCACTCGTGAGAAGCTGAAATCAGGACTCATTCATTTGTTACCTATTTCCAGTTCTGATCAGCTTGCGGATGTGTTCACCAAGCCGCCGCCTTCAGTTTCTTTCACCACCATTTTGTCCAAGCTGGGGTTGCTCAATATCCACTGCCCAGCTTGCCGGGGGGGGGGGGGTTCTCTCTCACATAACATGACATCACATAAGCTTGCTGATAAAGCCACTCGTTCAGCACCTGCATTTGCTGATCATGTTTCAGGAGATGCAACTAATCATGAAAGAAACTGTTTGAGTTAGTTAATTTGAGTTTAGCTTTCTGTTAAGCTTGAGTTTAGTTAGTTAACTTAAGTTTAGCTTTCTGTTAAGCTTGAGTTTAGTTAGTTAACTTGAGTTTAGCTTTCTGTTAAATACTGGTTAAGTTAGTTCAAGTGATCTGGTTGTATATATACTAACTCAACTTTTGTATTCTAAGGGTTTTTCAATGAAACGTTTTATTTCACAGAAATTTGTTAATCTCTAAGTAAACAGTTGAAGACTAATACTTTCATATTGTAGAGATTATTGAAGTGGGCTTTGCCTCCATCAACAAAGCTTTTTCCATACACGGCTAGGGATCAAAGTCCTGTCAAAGGACTTAGCCATCTATCAACTGTGCCGAACTTTGTTGGTATCAATTGCTCAATTCATCTTCATAATTGTTATCTCTTATCTTATGAACTTTAAATATAAATCTGCATAAATTATATATCGCAATTTGAAGTCTAAATCAATTTTTTAATACAGCTTTAAACCCACTTTAACTTAATTAATCGAAGCATTGTAGATTTTTTTTTTTTTTTCATAATATATATTAATTGCAATTGCTGTAATAATTAACGAATTAGATTTTAAATTATCCTACTTCCACCTTTTTTTATTTGTATATGGTTTTCTCATATATTTTTCATAAGTCTGTCCACTTTAGCTTTGATTATTTGACATTTAGTTTCAAAAATTCAATCTTTAACTTCAGTTTTCCTCACCAAAAAAAATAAATAAATAAAATCAGTTTTGACAATTTCGTTTTGATTTTGCAATTAACGCACTTAAAATTTTTAAAATATGTGACAGTATTTAATCTAGGTTCAGTTTAACAAATTAATAACAAAATATCTGAAACTATACTTGCTATACATTAAAAATATAACTGTGTGAAATTGTCAGACGTATGCTGAAAGTAGATAATTTACAAAAGCTTAATAATTTGTTTGTAATATTTAGTATGTTTTTCATTAGTAACTTATAAAATGATGAATGTTAAACTTCCATTTTTATCCGAGGAGAGACTGTCTTGGATAATGTGAAAACCACTTCCAAAATGTTTTAAGGATAGATGATCTTGACGATAGAAATGTTTTTTTATATAAAAAAAATTACAAAAACAATTGACAAAACTACACGTTGTGCAGCTGTTTTTGCTTATTAGCGTATCTTTGTAACCACAGGCAAAGGTTAGAACAACCTACAAGGCTACAATATAAGGTGCTAGTTTTGTTACCTCATTTTTCTTCCGTTATTTTTGTCCTCCTTTTTTGTTTATCTGCTTTTGCCTTGAAAGTCACATATTGCTTTGAGATTATCACTGAAAGATAATTCTAGAACTTCCTTCAAACACGCCAAACCAAAATCACTAACCCTTCGCGTACACTACAAGATGTCACAAGATTGCATTATTTTCACTTGTCTTTCTTGCAAGCAAGAGCAAAAACATGGGTATGCATTATTAAAGATCGAAAATTTCCCTTTCACAAAAAGAACAGTACCTGCTTAACCATCTTCTTGATCTTGAGTTCCTTTATTGAGAAAAGATTTCAAGCGACAAAGCTTCATTCATTAATTAAGGTTCTCAGAAAGGTTTGCGCTTAATTAAATTTCAATTGAAAAAACTCATATTATTCCTTCTCTCGTCCTCCTTTCGACAATTACCATAGTTCTTTACATATCTTCGGAAATTTTCTCCTGCACACTCTGTTTTAGGATATAAAAACAGAAATGAGGAACAAATTGGTTCGGCGGATCAAAAATTTGTTTTCATGTTCAGGTAATATTCTTGTTCTCCTTCATTTCTTCGTATGTAATATTGAGCCTTGTATCCTGGTTTTATCAGTATCGATCGGAACACAATATTTCTTAGTAAATTGTGAAAATTAAAAACCTTGATATAAGGACAGAATCCCTTGATAGCTGATTCCAAATTTATTAAGAATAATTGTTGTACGAACAAGCAACCAACCACTTAAATTGTGATTCCACGATGCGTTTATAAATTTTTTTTTATAAATTTTTATAAATTATATTATGAATTTCCTAAAGTACACAAAGTAACCTAATCTAATGTATTTTTGGAAATATATAATATATGATAATATCCACGAAATCCTTTTTAGTACCTGACAATAAAAAGGACCAAATTGGTCCCTAGAATGATGAAAAAAGGACCAATGAGTACTTACTATAATTGACAGAAAGACTAAAGTGACCCTTTTTTCATAATTTTATGGATCAATTTGGTTCGTTTTTATTGCCAGGGACTAAAAAGGATTTCGTAGATATTGTCAGGGATCAAAAAGAGTGTTTACTCTATAATTTGTAAGAGTTTATAAATAGAAATTTGTAAAATAACCCTCTTCGTGTATATATATATATACACACACGGAGAGGATTATATTTACAAATTTTTTATTTACAAACTTTTATAAACTACACTATATTTGACCTATCATACTTCAATCAAGAGTGTATGACCAGTCAGACTTAGTGTAATTTGTAAACGTATACTTAACTTTTGTTTATATATATATATATATATATATATATATATGAGGCAGGATTATTTGATACCAGTGTCAAATCTCAAGTTTGACACCTTATTTGAGAGTCATTAGATCAAAAAAGATCAACGACTCTGATTTGTAAACATGTGACACCATTGATCTTTTTTGATCTAACGGCTATCAGACGAAATGTCAAACTTGAAATTTGACACCGGTGTTAAAGGATCCTATATATATATATATATATATATATATATATATTCTGTAATTATTGCAGAAAAGTTATCTGTAGTGAACTCAATACAACATCATTTTGGATGGAAATAATAATATTTTTATAATTTTAATTTATTCAGAGTTATAATATTCTTTATATTTATAATTTTTAAGATGTTAATATTAAAATGAAGTCATTTTAAAAATAAATATATATAATTTATCTGCAATAATTACTCAAATATTTTTGTGATCCAGAGGTAATGTATCGATTGCAATGACATGTAATGTAACAGTGTGCAGCAGCAGCTCTCGAAATCATGAAACATGTGTGGACGTGCGTGAGGAATATGCTAATGCTTTCCGTACGGAGTCATACATAGATTTTTGGACACGTGTCCTTTCATATTCCAATCGCGAATCCTCTTCTCGTTTATCAAGAGATTCCGCCACATCAGCTCGGCTTCCCTCTTACCGTTTGTTTGCGGAGCATCTCTTGGATCCGAACCAGCCCACTGTAACTCGGATCTTAGCCAAAGCCCGACTCCGACCCGTGATCCATTCTCTCCTATCGGACTATTTTGCCCATACTGCTAATGCTTCTCTACTTTGCAGCCACCTATTAAAGGATATTCATCGTGTACGTGCCAAGTATCAATCGCTTAAGACAATATTTCAATGTGTTGCAACCAATCAAATTCCTTCTTCAATGTTAATGACCCATTTAACTGAATTTTCCAATTCTTTAAACCCATTTGCCGTATCCAGCCCATCTCCTTGTTGGGCTCGGGCCATCCAATGCCAATGCTCCGAATTACAAAAGCGGCTCGAGTCAAGCCGTGACAAGGCGCGAGCCAAGCTTCAATCCATTGCTAGGTTAAAACGTGGCTCGGCTTGTCTCCTTGTGACAATCACGGCTTCACTTATTGTTGTGATCGTTGTGGCACATGGGTTTGCGTTGCTTGTGGCTATGCCAGGACTGGCTTCAATGAACATGGCTTCGGAAAGGAAGCTGGCTAGTGTGACGGCTCAGCTTGATGCTGCCGCAAAAGGAACATATATATTGAACAAGGATTTGGAGATAACAAGCCGGCTTGTAGCTCGACTGAATGATGAGCTGGAACACATGAAGACATCAGTGAAGTTTTGGCTTAAGAGAAAAGAGGATAGAGTTCAAGCCGATGGAGAAGTGGCGCGCCTATTAAAGAAGAGCCAATGCAGTTTTAGTGACCAATTGGACGAGTTAGAAGAGCATTTGTATTTGTGTTTCATGACTATTAATAGGGCCAGAGATCTTGTGCTGAACCAGATCACTAATTCGGGTTGATCCACTACCAACATTTCACACTAATGGTCAACCGATAAATTGTTTCCATTTAGTGTCTTTCATTGGTCGTGTAAAATTAATGTTGATTTTTTTTTTTAAACAACTAATATTGATTTAAAATCTATGTACTAGTTCCTTATATTAAAATTACAAATGTTTTTTTAAGGGAAAAATTATTCTCATGTTATATAAGATAAGTTTTTTCTCCTACACACCCTTCGATCATAATGTCACATTTTTCTTTAATTTTTGTTTTTTGTTTTTTAAGGTGGTGGAGCTCATAAATTTGTCTCTATGATATAAGATAATTATCTCCTTTAACATATGATTAATAAAATCATTCTTTTAATATAAATTAAGTGGGAAACATTTGAGTGCACTCATTCTCAGACACGCAAAATTTGCATCCCCAATGAATCGAATTTTTGCCAGCAAAATACATACGCAAGACAGTCAACTAACACGAGTTTTGATCATCGGACAGAAAAGAAAAAGCTATCAGGGTTGTGTATTGACATCTCTTTAAATTTACTTTTATTCGTGCATGTGTAGCGATAGTGAGATAAACGGAAATAGATTCTCTTAAAAAAAAAAAAACATGACATGTGAAAAAATTATAATCATATAAAGGTGAACTAATGATTATAATTTTATAATTATTTGTTTTAATATTTTTTCTTTCATTTTTTTATCATCATGAATTTTTTTTTATATGATTATTATTTCTCAAATGTGAAGCCACTTGGAAATCAGCCAGGGCCTTAACATCATCTGGTCTCCAAAAATAGTATATATTTTCTTTAAATATTACGATATTATCTTGACACTAGTTGAATTTTTAAAAAATGGTACAACTTTGGTATTTGATTGGGTTCTATCTCACTGAATTTTTTTGTCACGGGTTAAAATTATTTTTTGGCTTAGTCCCTTGATGTCTGCATTATATTTATTTTGATGTAAAATGAAAGAATTCACTCCCACGATAAACATATTAATCCTATTTAGATTGGCTTTAATGTTATATAGTCAATGATGGTGCCGTTAATTTTTATTTATTTATTTATTTCATAACCTTAATAATTTTTTTTGTGCCAAGTCAGTTCCCATGTGTATTTCCATAATCACACCGGGAAAAGGGATAAGTCGATTTACGTTATATTTATTTAATTCTGACCCCAAATACTTTTTTGGGGATTCTAATCACTATTCTTTTTACCATTAATTCTTTCATGGGACTCGTACAGTCGTACTGCCAAATTAAGCCAACTCTCAGAGTTTAAAAAAAAAACAAACGTCTCTTTCACTAATTTTTTTTTCTCCGTTTTGATATATTCATAAGACTTGATTTTTGAATGCTATTTATGTAACAGTTAATAGTCTAAATGACGGTATGTTATCGGTTAAATTTATTAAAAAATAGTATAAATAATAATAATAAATATTAAAAAATAAACTTTATATTTTTTATTCTTTAAAAGTCATATATATATATATATATATATATGAGAAAATTATTTCTCAAATTATTTGAGACAATCTTATCTCCGACCACCTCAAAACTATGTCATTTTGGGTTTTAGTAAAATTAATAAAGGGTGATTTAGGTGTTAGGAGAATTAATAAAGGTTGATTTGGTATTTTTGTTTGTTTGTTTGTTTGCTACATGAATTTTACCAAATCACCCTTTATTAATTCTCCTAACATCCAAAACCATATAGTAGATAAAGGGTTTATCGTTCTTTAAGTCACTTGAGATAACCTTATCTCGGACTGCTAGATCATAATTGTACAAAGATGGATTAACTATGATAAAAGAAGAGAGAGAGAAAAAGAGAATCAAAATCATTTAAAGGTGAATCAATTAAAATAAAAAATAAATAAACAAAATGACATAATTTTGGGATGATCGGAGATAAATATATATCAAGTGACTTGAGAAATATTTGTCTCATATATATATATATATATATATATATATATATATATATTGTAAAATCATTTATACAACCGCTTGTACAGCAATGACAGGTGTATGGATATGATTCCTAACAATTAATGCTTTCATCTTTTGTATGGTTAAGATTTCCCATGTTTAATACTTTCACGTATATATATGGCAAGTATTTGATTACTGCACGTACAGCAGTGGTGGACCCAGGAATTTTTCCTGTGTGGGGCTAAAAATTAAACATTTGTTTATCTCTTCAAACATAATATATAATGCCAAAATACGAAAAATTAAATATTCGTTCCTCTCTTCAACCACAATATGTGGGAGGCCGAAACACCAATCCAGGGAACATAACTCATAAATACCTCTTTTAACTTTTAACTTGTTACAGAGAGAGAGAGAGAGAGAGTGACAGACGTGGAAGATGTCACAGTAAAACCTACTATCAATTTGAAAAAATTACACCTTTCCAACCCCTAAAATTAACATTTTTTATGCAAAGAAAACAAAGAAAAAGAGATGAGAGCGAAGATTTCGATTTCACAAAAAATATGTACTAATTAATATAATCTAAATAGATAATTCAAAGCAAACCCTTCTCATTTCTTAACCTCTTTTTCTATTTCCTCACTGTTAGCCCAATAAGAAAAAAAAGCTAAAGATAAATCGAAGAGACAGATTGCCAAGAAGCACAATCACCAAAACCATTATGCCCCTCACTTCCCTCTCTGTCATGAATCATCAGAAAAGGAGAGAGATCGAAATAATAAGGTTCATTCTTTCATAAGACTCTCGAACTTCTTATTTTTATTCATGGATGGGAAGATTTGTGCTAACATCTAAGCATAATAAAAGTTGAAACTGTAAGTTTCAAGTCGAGGTTTAAACTATAATTTAAGGGAAAATTTATATTTACAAACTTTTTGTTTAGAAACTCTTACAAACTACACCGTGTCTGACCGTCATACTTTAATCAAGAGTGTATGACTGGTCATACTTAATGTAATTTGTAAAAAAAAAATTGTAAACAGATCTTTCCTAATTTAATGCTAATTGTTACCACCAAGTCTGTGCCAATAAACAAGCTCCACATAGCTAAAAGAATTTGAACCAAAAGAAACCATGTAGCTATTGGTGGTCATTGATACTCCCAACACTGTAATGTAATCTTAAATAAACCTATTCTTTGTTAAAGCAAAAAAAGACAAGAAAGTGCCAATCATGGTACTGTACTCTTTTTTATTTTTGTTTTGTTTTGTTCATTTCGTTATCTTTCCTGGAGGGAAAAAATGCAATCAGAGCTAGAGGGGTTTTAATAGATATAGGACCTGAGAATATAAAGAAGCTCTATAAACTCTCTGCGGTGGGAGAAAATTACTTCACATGGAGAAAAAATGGAGGTTTCTTGCATTATACTTATGTTAAAAAAATTTCTTCTATGTACCAAAAAAAAATTCTCCAAATTTTGGGGGCACCTACACTAGCACCTCCTCGGTCCGCCCCTGTACGTACAACAGCTACAGAAATATAAACCCCTATATATATATTGTAAAATTATTTCTCCGGTTGCTGGACATCTAGCGATAGATCTTACACTGCCGAATGGTTATAAATTCCCATTTAATGCTTTCACCAATCTTTGTATGGTTATGATTTCTCAAATTTAGTTGCTAGACGTCAAGCGGTTAGAGAAAGGTAAAACTATATATATGGGTTCAGTGGATGTCCTCTAAAATGACACAAGCTTGTATCCTTTAAAAAGATACTTCTTTTTCCCTATATATATATATATATATAGGCGGATCCATGTACATGATAAGGGGGGCAAGTGCTCACCCTTAAAAAATGATGTAAAAATACAAAAAAAAAATATCTTAAAATTCAAGTTTTTCCAATTTAATTTCGGGGTAGGATATTATAACAACCAATTAGGGTTACTAGTTACTACCAATCAATTTCACTATTAGATATAGATTATGTTGATCCAATAGTTATATTTATTTTCATCTTTGTCTGGTTATGATTCCACATATTTAATACTTTATATTTATTTTCACCTTTGCATGATTACGATTTCCCATATTTAATGTTTTTACATTAAATATAAGGATCATAACCATACAAAGATGAAAATAAATATAATCGTTTGATCAACATAATCGATCTAATCGTTTCCTCCTTTTATTTTATTTTTCCGTGAGTTTTTTTCTTTCCTCCACCTTCATTATCCAAACCTAACAGTAGAGTGCTATATTCCAGACCATCATTTGCATCCATATAGATTTATCTCTTCTCAAATCTCAATATCCGTTATTGGAAGTTGGAACACTTGCTTCTTCTTCCATCATCGATCAATTGAGTCGCAATTCATCCAGATCTAGATCTAAACCAGACCCAGCCAGTCGGCAGCTGCTCCCAAGTTGCGTTCCAGACCACACCTAGATCTCTATGTGCTTGAACTTGTTGAGTGCCCACCCTTCGTTAATTTTCTGTATCAGCCACTATTAATATATATACATATATATATGGCAAAATGATTTGTAATGTGACTGTATATAAGCGTTGGTGCAGTCACCTAAAAACTACGTCG
>JAVKPL010003814.1:0-20418 GCA_032173675.1 Gastrolobium villosum
TCGCAGCCTGCCCAGTATTACTGTTACAATTGTTGGCATAATGCCCAACCTTACCACATTTGAAACAAGCATTCGGGCTCACAGTACACGGCCCTTGATGAAACCTTTTACATTTATCACAGCGAGGGTTTGAACCCCTATCATTGAAACCACTCCTTTGACCACCACCTCTTTTAAACTGACCTGGAGGCTGCCTTACCTGCAACCCCCTTCCCCTGTTATTGTTCTGATAGTAGCCACCCCTGTTGTTATTATTACCAGAAGGACCAGATGTCCTTGGAGGACCAGACTTTGGATAACGGTTATAAACACTTTCAACCCGTTTACACTGGGTCACCAGATCTGCAAAATTTCTCACAGCAGTATTTGACATTCTCTTTGAAATTTTCTCATTAAGACCTCTCTGAAACTTGGCAGCTAAAAACTCTGTAGTCGGCATTACACCCCCATAATTAGCAAATTTGACTAACTCATTGAATTTCGACACATAGGCCTCCACTGTCATGGTACCCTGTACCAATTTCTCAAATTCACCCTGTTTGACCTCTCTAACATCACTGGGAAAGTATTCCTCATGAAACAGCCGCTCAAATAAAGCCCAGGTAATTTCTTCACCCTGAATAACAAATGGCTGAGATGTAGTATACCACCACTCGTGTGCATCTCCCTCGAGCATATAAACAGAATATAGCAACCTCTGGGGGTCCTGACACCCCATAACCTGAAATATCTTATCCATCCCTCTTAACCATGTAGTCACTACCTTCGGGTCCCTCGACCCCTGAAATGATGGCGGTTTATGTTTCCGGAAGGAAATGAGCCTCTGCTCATCAGTGCCAGCAGCACCCTGTATCAAAACACTCTGCCCAGCAGCACCAGATGTCTGAGCAACAGAAGAAGGATCTACAGTAGGATTTGGAATATATGTAGGATCAGTAGTGTGGTGACTAGCCTCGCCAGAATGACGACTAGCACCACTCCCCTCCTGCTGAGGAGTAACAGATGGCGTACGGGTAGCAGTCTCCGTAGCAGTATGTGGAGGTGAATTATCTCCCCTGTTCCGAGCCCTCTCTGCTCTTAACTCATTCATAAAAGCATGCATCATATCTTGGTTATTTTTCATCAGAGTCTCAGTCATATTTCTATTTAAAGCTGCCTCCTCCTGCAGAGCTGTCATAGCTGCAGTAAGAGGATCCTGTGCAATCGCACGACCTGCACCCCTAGCTCCACGGCGACCCCGTGCCCTACTCATGATATCTGCACATGTAACACAAAGGAATGGGTTGATCAGACTCACACTGAGGAATTACCTGTGCAGTAATCATAAACAGTTCACAGATAGCTATGCAGCACAAGATGCAGTTATACCCTATCAGAGTTCCCTAACAAAACTGCTCTGATACCATAAAATGTAACATCCCGTTGTACACCGGTATTGTTAACATTAATTATGATATTAAGCGCAGTTACAATCACAGCAATTCATTTATAAAAATGCGAGTAAACTTTTTCCGATTATTACGCGAACAGTTAAAACATAAAAAGCGTAATAATTAAAAGCTGTGATCGCAACTGTAACACTAGCGGAAGACTTACTTAAATTGTTTATACACTTTAATCTACTACATAAAAGACACTAAGGGGTTCCCATAAACCCACTTAGCCAATTCTTCACTTTTACGTTTTTACCACTTAACTGGACTTGCTAATTTGTTTTTCTACGAACACAAAATAAAAGTCCGAACTTAAAATCCAGGTCATCTTTTTTCCTTATTCAATTACCTTTCTAACAAGCTATCACACACTCGATTCCGAGCTCGTGAGCTCCGGTTATCGTCGTTTGAAGTTGGACAAACAACATTGCCTACCAACTCCAAAACAGCCTAAAACCTCCAATCTTCATTGAATAAACTGTACCTAACCGCCTATCCAATGACTCTCAAACTTTTATACCATAAACTAGACACCTCAAACTTCGATTTGATATATCGTATGCTTAATTTGACCAAGTAACGAAGCGGGAATTAATTTCTCAAAACTACCTCAAATCTGCCAACAAAAACAGGGCAGAACAGGGTAGTGTGTTACAACAACCCCCATGGGCTACGCACACCACCAATGAACCTAAGCTTTTTATACAACGTAGGGGACATCTTAAGCTTCAAAATGGCGTATGGCACGTCCCAATCGGACCACTATGGAGAGAGATACGCTCCTCCGAAGTTCACCCAAAAACTGCCAATTCTACAGAAAATTCGCCAGAGTTTCCTTTGTAGTTCCTAAAATCCCCAAATTTGCATAACCTGTTTATCACCACTAATACACCTGAAATCCAGCAAAAACCAATGGGTGGCACACACAAGGTCCAACAATGCCTTGGGGCACTTACAACCCAATCCAACATACACTTAAAACATAAACAATTTACTTTCAATTCCTTTATAGTTTCAATTACTAACATCAATTTCATGCATAAATCATAGTGTAGATAATCATAAACCTACAATAGGCCTAAAGCCCTTCCATCATATTACATACATCCATGGTACATTTACAATACTGGATTACATTTACATTTACAACTTTAACTTTAAACTAAAAATATTTACATCTTACAACTTCACTTGCCAAATACATACATAACTAAAATGACATGAAACTAAACTTAGCCAAAATAACATGAACATAATGCTAATGGACTCCTCCTACATACATATACATGTTCATGCTCTAAGTCTAGCCTGGGCCAAATGGCCACCAAAAAGTACACTATACACCACCGCTCCACTCGTCATCATGCGGGCTTCTTGCTCGCTGCTCCGTGTCCACTGGTACATCCTGAAATAAATGCCTCGAGACGGGGTGAGATATACGGATATATCTCAGTAACCAAGAGGTTCTGGAGAAAACTCCGCCCGATGGTTCACTTCGATGTATACAAATAGCATAAAAACAACACCACTGTTATAAAACGGGATAAAGCAAGGGATTTAGAGAAAGGGGGATTATATCAGAACAACTACGACATGCGGGATGGTAGCTACCAATACCGCGCCATGTCCTCGGCTATACGCCTATGGGTACTACCCCTGGCGTGTTCATAGAACAACCCACCAAGGTACCCCTTCCAACCATATACACCCGAGACAACCTAGTGTGCTCCTATCCGGATAACACACCACGACCCTGGGTCAACTGGAACTCCCTCTCGGAGACCTATCCAGTGGCAGTCCGGAAACACTTGCCCGAAGGCTAAAAATATCTACTGGCCAGAGATCTGGTACATAAGTACCCACTGTGATAATGCACATGCATGCTCATGCTGTTCTACACTACTCATACACACTTCCTACCATTGCCATCAACTAGCAAGGTGGAACACAAAAGGGGAACAAGCCCCAGTGCCAAGAGGTTACCTTTCTTTTTTTTCTTTCACAAAGCTCCGCGGACTCCACTTGCAGCTTGCTTAACAGGGAACGCCTACACAGAGGACAATTCCACCCAATTAGAACTTTGAATC
Organism: Gastrolobium villosum; assembly: GCA_032173675.1. Classification (NCBI taxonomy): domain Eukaryota; kingdom Viridiplantae; phylum Streptophyta; class Magnoliopsida; order Fabales; family Fabaceae; genus Gastrolobium; species Gastrolobium villosum. The sequence continues at coordinate 3,521 of JAVKPL010003814.1, forward strand.
CACTCATGAATTTCAACGTACATGTGTAAACCACAACACTTACCTCAATCCACTTGATCCAGGACCAAGGGCAATCCACTGTTTCACTGTTCCAAGTCTATGTCCACGTACGGCAACCTGTACAACCATGCACAGCCGTCAGTTTCAGTCACAATACGTCGAAACGCAAAAACGTCAAATTCCCCTACTCTCCCCCTATGATTCGGCCATAATAGGGTTATTTAGGGTTTTATTTTTCTAAATTTTCTCTCATTTTATTTCACTTACTTAGGTTACCCAAAGGCTAGTTCAATCGCCGTTTTACGGTTTTATGACCTTTTCGCAACGTTTTGCGAATTATTACACTTTAGGCACATTTTGCCACTTTCAACACTTATCATTTTTACATTGATTCTTCCACATGTCAATCACCACACAACCTATCTAATGACTTTTCCATCACACAACACAACACCAAAGTGTTCTAAAACATCAATTTGCTCAATTGTACATAAATGGCCTAATCTTGGTTAGTCCAAACCAAGGATTTCCACTCAATTCCTATGACCCACAACTCACATAATCACTTCCTAACATCATATAATCACACTACAATTCACTATACCACGCATTAACACAAAAATCAAAATTTCCATTTCATGAACCCATTTTTTCTAAGTTAAAAATCCATTTTTTTCGCTTAAAATTTTCATTGCATTTCTAGCATTAATACATCATTCTAAGACATTATCATCTAATAAACATTTTCCATTTGAGCTCTCTAACACCACATATCACAAAATCCCTCTTTAGGGTCAATAATCAAAACTCAAAATTTAACCAATGAAATGTTGAAATAACTTACCCAATTGCACGGTATATGGCTCCACCTAAGTATACTCCACCATTGGAGCATTTGAAAGCATCATGATCACCCTTTTATCCCTTGAAAACCGCACCTAATGGGCAAGGATCTCCTCATACACTCAATTTCAAGGCTAAACAAGGCTACCAATGGGTTTAGGAGGTGTTTTCCATCAAGATTCAACACAAACTTTGTTGAACTTGGTTGAGAATTGGTTGGCTAGGGAGAAAGAAGAAATTTGCGCACATGGAGGCCAAGGGCTGTGTTTTGCGGCTGGAAGGAGAAGAAGACCGAGGAAAATGAAGATGAACAGGGCTTTCCAAGTGATTTTATTAACTTTAACTAGGTACCGGATCCCACGTGATTTAAAACTCGCCCGAATTTCCCTCCGGTCATCACTAAAATTCACAATTTAAAAACCTAATGAGAAATTATAATTTTTCATCTTAACAAAATCCTTTAATTTTACTCTTTCAGATAAAAATTTGGAGCTTTCCGGTTGTTCAGAAAAACACTGCTTTAAGGTACAGCGCGCTCCGTTAACAAACTTCCACAAATTGACTTAAATCCCTCAAATATTATCAGAAATCATATTTCCTATTTCTATGGAACATTTAAAATCAATATTTGAAACCTAGAGCTCAAAATTCCACTGGCACGTTTTACGGTGCAGTCTGACTGCGGTATTTTTACCCGCTAAAAACACTATTCACTGATTTTTCTGAAACTTGCCTATCCACTCAATTTTTCGTTCTGAATCCATTTCCAGGCTTATTTTTATCATCTGAGACCTCCTGCTCAATTTTTACCTTCCTAGGGTTGCGTGTTGGCTAATTACCGTTTTGCCCTTTCTTTGTATTTTGGTCTATTCTTTGGGATTTTCACTAATCCTTCACTTAATTTCTCACTTAACACTTTAATTACTTATTTTAGAATTGTGAGGTGTTATACATTGCTGTTGGAGTACCTTGAACCGAAAAATATGCTTCTGCCCGAGCCACCCATCTGACTGGGTCAGTGCAGGAAAACACAGGCAGATCAATCCTCTTCGCTGTGATGCGATAATCTTTGGAATTGATGTCTTCCCCCATCGTCTTCTTCAACGTTTCTGAAACCTTGCCGATGGGTATAACCTTTCCGGTAATGTTATCATACTATCGTATTAAGCTGCGCTTAATTAAAAATGCAGAATATCTTTTTCTTTTCAATTATGATGCCATTATCATTACCAACTTGCTTATTAACAGTTAATAAAAACATTGCCTGTATGTAATTGCAATAAAATAGCTAACTGAAATACCTCATTAATTAAATAACATAAGCATAAGTCTCTAGTCACGGAACTACAACACGTAGACCGGACCAACTAATCAGTTTATACAACTCAGCTCAAAGTACTAACATAAAGTGACATGGACAAACCCCATGCTCACACAAATAAGGCAACAAAGCCCAACATCAGTCTCAACATTAACAATACAATAATAACGGTGCGGAAAACATAAACAGCATCCAGTCCAGTCATGCTATCAACAAAGCAGTCATAATAATAACCATCAATCATGCTCTGGCCTCTTGCCACCAGAGACATCAGCCCCCATACTACCTGAACCTGAAATAAGCATTCCCCAAACGTGAGGTGAGATCTCTAAACAAGAAATCTCAGTAAGACAAGGGGTCCTCAAGGATCTTCCACCCCAAGCTCACTTACATGTGCAATATAAGTTTAAAAGCAGTTCATCATCATCAGTTCTAAAATAATGCAATGCAGCAGATAATCATGTCATGTGTGTCAATACTATTCTACTGGCCAGAGAAATGCAGGAATACGTCTATCTCCTACATATAGTGCAAGACGCCACTTGCATCCACCCCGGATCACCGTATTGTATGACGCCACATACTCAGGCTTACCGTCCAGATGGAACAACACATGCATATTAAAAGCCATTACATGTAAAGTTCAATCAACATTTCATATTTTCAAAAGCATGTAACACAACATGCATATACCATATCCCCATGGAACATGGTGGAACCACAACATGGCTAAACCGAGGACACGAAAGCTTACCTTGCAAGCTAACACCCAAAGCCAAGAGTCCACAAGCTCACAGTCCAAACACAGCAGAATCACAATCTGTTATGGACCAATATTATATCAATAATTATGCATCTCAAGCATACAACTAAAAGACAACGTCTTTCCTTTACGTTTTACGTCTTAAGGCTCCATACAAAGCCATAAGCCCTTAATCACTTGATTCTGACTTAGTTCATTAATTACAGAAGCCCAACTTCCTTAATCTAGGGTCCGCAAACCCCCCAATTGCTTACTGTATGCACAGTAAAGCTACTGCTATTCGAAATCCCAGAATATCCGGATATCTCACTGGAAATATCAGGATATCCCATATCAGGATATCTCACTCAAAATATCAGGATATCAAATATCCGGATATCTTACTCGAAATATCAGGATATCCCATATCAGGATATCGCACTCGAAATATTAGGATATCCCATATCAGGATATCGCACTCGAAATATCAGGATATCCAATATCCGGATATCTCCCTCAAAATATCAGGATATCCAATATCCGGATATCTCACTCGAAATATCAGGATATCCAATATCCGGATATCTCACTCGAAATATCAGGATATCCAATATCAGGATATCTCACTCGAAATATCAGGATATCCAATATCAGGATATCCCCCTCCAAATATCAGGATATCCAATATCCGGATATCTCACTCGAAATATCAGGATATCCAATATCCGGATATCTCCCTCGAAATATCAGGATATCCAATATCAGGATATCTCCCTCCAAATATCAGGATATCCAATATCCGGATATCTCACTCGAAATATCCGGATATTTCACGATAGAATGCAGTTTCTGCATTTCGCGAAGATATCCTTTCAAGGTTCCATTTTTAACACTTCAACACGTTAAAGCATTCATTTTTAGACCCACTTTGGTTAACATTACAGTTGGTTACTTACTTAACCCATTTACATGCAAAGATAACACCTTTAACCCATAAAAACACATGATCAAGGTTGGTATAACCTATGTAGCACCGATACCGACACGGGACACGTGACACGATACGACACGACACTCCGACACGTTAATTCTAAAAAATGTTAGATTTTGACACGTTAGGACACGTTTTGATATTAAATAATATTTTTAATTTATTTAGTGTATATTATATTTAATATTCAATAATTTAACAAAAAAATGAATCTAAACTTATAATATTCATAAATTTTGCAAATAAACATAAAATATCCCAAATATTTATATTAAACATGTAATCCAACAAAGATGCAAACACCTTTTTTTTGAACCCATAAAAACACATGATCAAGGTTGGTATAACTCACCAAAGGCTTGAAACAGAAAATGGAGGTGCTCTTGGAGCTAACAACCAGCTCACTAGGCTCTGACTTCACACCAAACGAAAATACCTTCACAAAGGTTGGTTCTTTCACCAAAAGATGACTCCTTGGCACCACAAATGTCAAGTCAAAGGTTCAAACTCCTTCCAAACCCAAGGTCAGAAACTCACTCCCTCACACACCCTTCACAACTGAGAAATGCAACTCTCTAGTGTTTCCCAAAGCTTTAATGCACACACCCAAGGTGTTAATGTGAACAAAAGAGAAGAAAGGCTACAAGGGAAGCCACACAAGGGTGGAGAAGGCCAAAGGCAGCAGCCACCAGCTGCACTCACGTAAGAAAATTTGATGCCTAGGGTTTTGTGCCCATAATAGGCATATAAATAGCCAAAACACTTAAACGCGCAGTATTAGCCTTAATAGCAACGCAAAATATCTTGATCCCAAACTTGGGAATCTAAACCTACTCATTTTTCTAAGACTTTTCATATTTTTATTTTATTTTTCTGAGCACCTTTCCGGTACGCGCTTTTCCATAGCCAGTATCAGTTCTGGCATCAGATCTCATTATTTTGACTTGAAACTCGTTTTACAAGTCCTACATATTATTCTAGTAATTATCATGCACTTAATATAATTTTGCGGGATACTTTTTCGGTACGCATTTATACCGACTAGCAGAACCGGTATCTGCACTTTTCTTCCGAAAAACGACTTTCAGCATTCTTACCCACTAATTATAATTATTAAAGCCTCATAATAATTATTATGGTCAATTATGGAATTATTTCCTAATTATCACAATTAATTCATTAATTATCTTAATTAGCGGTGCAGGTTCTTACAATAAGCTCTTGGCGATCTCCGCTACGCTGGTAATGAGGGACCCTAACTTGGTGGAATGATCCGAAAGCTGAGACGAATGAGTTTTAGACATCACATCGTTCGAACGAAGAAGCGTTTCCTGAGATTTCAAGGTTGTCTCAACAGCAGCCATTTTTGCTTTGAGTATTCTCCGGGACGACATTCTGGTAAGCACACATAGTGATAATTCTCTCTCAAGCAACTCTCAATGAAAGCACCAATTTGATAGAATTTAACTCTCCTAATTGAAGAATAGGGGGAATATATATATATATATAAATAGAAAATTGAATCAACACAGTATATTGCTGAATTAAAGATATAAGCAACAATGCTCCCTGCTTTGTAGTGACACTCCTCAGCCCCTCTCTATCCCGTAGAAAGAAAAGTGTAAAATTCTGCCTAATCCCCTTGAAGGCAAAATGCCTTGCTATAAAGCAACAAACAAATTCCCCACTTACTCTCTCTCGGGAACACACCCACTCAAAACAAACTTCTTTCATGTCATCCACTCTTTCTTTTTGTTTCTCCTTTGATAAACCAAAATTGGGCCAGACCAATTCTTAGCTTTGTGCTTGGGCTTGGACTCGTCAGATTGCTTGGTCTCATTGGGTGAGACTTGGGTCTCATTCCTATCAATTTCACATCTAGTTGATATACCTTCCATTTCTTTTGGGCAACTATAGCAAGTATCAGACTTATGGTATCTAGGAGAGCAACTGGTGCAAATGTATCTGATTAATCCACTCCAAAGATTTGAGCATACCATTTCACCACACGTCTTGCTTTAAACTTGTTGACAGAGCCATTTATATTTAACTTGGTCTGATACACCCAATTTACTCCAATTACTTTTCTGTCTTAAGGCCTTTCAATCATAATCTATGTATTATTTTTCTCTATCATTGACAGCTCCTTCGTTGCAACTATCCAATTTTGATTCTTCATTGCTTCCACATAATCTGATTCTTCGTTGCAGCTATGTTGCACCTCTGGTATACATAAGAAAGTGTTTACCTCTTATTGGAACAATATCTATCATATCACTTTGCCAATCTCCAATGCCTTGTTCCTCCATGTTTGAAATGTAAGCCTTGAGTTTTGGTTCTTTTATGGTTGTGTCCATCTTTTCTTCATTCCAATTCCATTCTTCTTCTTCCACAAAATGTACATCTCTGCTCATAACAATTTTTCCAGTTTGCAGCTGAAACACTTTATAAGCCTTTGAGACTAGACTATAACTGAAGACTCCTAGCGTTTCTCTTTTGTCCAGCTTGTCTCTTTTAATCTGTGGAACATGAGTGAAGCATAGACATCCAAATATTTTAAGGAAATTTAAAGATGGTTTGTAACTATACAATGCCTCAAAAAGGGTGTTTTATCTTTCACTGCATTGTTGGAAGTCAATTCTTCCAAAAGATAGCAGTACTAGCTACTTCTGTCCAAAATTGCATGGGAAAATTCTTTTCATGTAGCATGCATCTGGTCATCTCCAAAATAAATCTATTCTACCTCTCACTTATCCTATTTTGCTATGGAGTCACTTATTCTATTTTGCACTGTAGTATATGGAGTAGTTAATTGATGTTGAGTGTCAGATCTAAGAGCTTGAATTTTGCAGCCATTTTCGTTCTCAAATCTAGCTTTGATGTTTTGAAATACTTTATCCACATTTTACTTATGCTTTAAAAAGAAAATACATCACATGAGGCTAAGATCTTCAATAAATAAGGCATAATAAAGGCTACCTTTCAAGGAAGGTGTTCTTTGTGGCCTTGCAATGTCTGTATGAATCAGTTGCAGCTTCTTTGATGCTCTCCATATTCCCTTTGAAAATGATCTTCTACCTTGTTTTCCAAGTTGACATGCTTGATAACTTCGAATATGATCATCTAGTTCTGGAATATTATCCGTGATCGATTTTAACTTCATTTGCAACAGCCCCTTAAGATGATAATGCCCAAACTTTTTATGCCAAAGTTCTGTGACATTTTCTTTGACAGAAAAAGCAAGGTTCTCCTTCTCCTATGGATTTAGGGAAAAGCTTTTTCCCTTCGTTTTTAATTTGAATATATCTTGACCAATTGCATCTTTAATCAAGCAGAACTTTTTCTCAAACACAACTTTATAGCCCATTTCAACTAGTTGTCTAACACTTAACAAATTTTAAAGCACAAGAGGAGGAACCTCCTCCTTGATTCTCCTTTTATCTGGTTGCTTCAAGGTACTTTGCTGGAAGAGCACCTTAAATTTCACTTTCTTGCCTCATGGCTCTTCATTGCTCTTACGCTTGCAAGGCATTCAACAATTTTGCTTATAAAATTTGTGACATATCCTTTGAGTTCTCTAGAGAAGCAATTGTAGCTTCAAATCATTGTATTCGTTCTGCTTCCTTTCCCTAGCCTCCCTAGGAAAATAGTTGTCCAAGAACAGCGTCTCAAACAATCGCCAGGTAATTTCCCGGCCTTCAGCTTCCAGAGGTTGCACAGTATTAGTCCACCAATCCTCCGCTTCCTCTTCCAACATATAAACGGAGTAGACCAATTTCAATGCATCAGGGCACCTCATAACCCTGAAAATCTTCTCCATAGCTTGGAGCCATTTTGCTGCCACCATAGGGTCATATTCTCCTTTAAAAGAAGGAGGTTTGTGTTTTCTGAAAGCCATTAATCTTCTTTCTTCGGCTTCGTGCTCATCAACCTGTTCTGCATGGGGTTGACGCACCTCAGTATGATGGCTATGACTACCTGAGTGGTGACTTGCTTCACCCTCATTATTACCCGCTCCGTCTTCTTCATTGTGAGCAGGTGGAGTAGGCGTGGCAGTGTGAGGAGGAGGAGAGGGTTGCCGGTTCTCGGGTCTAGCACCCCTCATCGCCCTCAGCTCATTCATCATTGCGGTCATAGCATTCCGCGTGTCTTCATTTGTCTTAAGCAAGTTTTCGTTAGCTCGACGACTAACTTCCAACTCCCTGTGCACAGCTGCCAGGGTTTCAACCATAGGATCCGGCTGCCCAACCGTTGCCCCACGACCACCTCGTGGCCTAACCAAAGCAGCCAAAACAGGATCTGGCTGAGCGTTTGCATTCGATGCTTCGGCGTTATTCCGGTTCCTCGTCATGACACTACACAAGTTACACCCAGAAATGAGTTGATCAGGCTCACACTAAGTGATCACAAATGCAATAATCATCAAGAGTACCAAAACAACTACAAAACATTAAACAACAAACACATATAACAATAGTCCACAAGTTTCCCTACAAAACTGCTCTGATACCATAAAATGTAACACCCCGTTCTAGAACCGGTTTGTTAACATCAACTTATGATATTAAGCGCAGTTACAATCACATTGGTGCAATTAAATCCGGTTAAATTTTTCTTTTAAAGCAAGCCGAATTAAAATTACCCAATTGCGTGACCATAACCATAATACATTGCGGAATAACATACTTAAAGCTTAATACCATACTTTCATTTCACTTATTATGGTCTTCATTTTCTCATAATATTATAGGATTTTTCATTATTTACGCGTGGGTTCAAACCGCGCTCAAATCGGAGCACCGTAGCCCAAGTTATGAGGTTTCTAAGCGACAGGTGCTGAATTTCCCAGGACCCTCAGAATCCTCTACGCTTCAAGCGTAGAGGAGATTAATGGGACAGTGGGTGGGCTTCAAGCGTAGATCCCACGCTCCGAGCGTAGACAGTCTGGAGCAAGCACCCAAAACAGGGCAGTTTGACCTACCTGTGGTGTTTTAACCATAACTTGAGTTATACTTATCCAAATTACACAATCTTGGTCTCTATGGAAAGCTAAGAAACATATCTACAACTTCCATCAAGACACAAGGATCCAAATCTATCGTATAGGATACGAAAATTGGACAACAAGACAGGGTATCTTTGTTTTGAATTGGTTTTCCAACCTAAAGGTCTTCTTTCACCTAATTTACATCATATAATCCTTTCAATACATGAATTCTAGTCTCTCTAGATACTCATACACAAGAGAAGCATACATATCATTTCATCATATATGCAAATACCCAATAATTACAACATAGCATGTTTACAAGTTTCAATTACAAATCATGGGACTTAGCTACAAAACACTATGATCACTCCTTGGCTCCCATCAACAAAAGAGATACCAAAAGCATGAGCATAGGCTAAGTCCACCCAAATAAATATAGCATGCATATGACAATTGATTCTCATTTAGCAATCCTATACATGTGAACTACAAAATAACATGCTTAATCAAATGACACGATATCTTCATATGCCCAATCACTTCAAATATGGCCACTTGCCATCAGAGGCTCCTGCAGCATCCTTTCCTGAAAGGGGGTCCCCAACCACACGGGGTGAGATATACGAATATATCCAGTAAACCAGGGGTCCTTGGAGCATCTCTCCACCCCATAGTTCAATAACAGTGTAATAGCAATGACAATAATAATGCAGCAAATACATATCCATGCAAGTGTACACAACATCTCCAGGAGAAATCCCTCGAGCTCTCGAGCTGTCCTAAGGATACTCAGATGCAAATAGTCCTACTGGCCAGCTAAACTACCAAGTATGATTTACGCATCGTCATGCAACATACCAACATAGGGAAACACCATCCTATGTCACACCAAAGCATGCAAATACATATAACAAAGCATTACTCTATTTCATTGCATTTATATACAACAACACACCATTACCCGTTCAGGGCTTGGTGGAACAATAAAGGGAATTACACCCAAGGTCCGAAGGCTTACCTCAAAGCTTCCAACTAAACCTTTGTTCTTCACCAATCTTCACAACACAACATTAACTTCAAGGAGCTAACCGAGCTCCATAGCTTGCTCCAACGGTTGGTTATTCACGGTTGGTCCAAATGCCTCAATCCTAAGCATCACATGGACAATATCAACAATCAACCCAAACCAAACCATTGATTACACCAACAAGCCAAACCATAGTCAAATGCATAATTTTGTAATTTTCCAAACAAAATCATATGACTATATAAACTTATTTTCACCGATTAAATGTCATTCCTAGCATTTTTCTCAACATACTCTAGGCCTCAATCTTCCTAGAACATAGCCCATTTACTCACATAACCATAAACCCAAAACACTATTCATCCAAAACCTAAATCATGGATTCTTCATGAAAATAGAGTTCAAAGGATGAAATCTTACCACCAATGGTTGCACAACCAAGGATTGGTTACTCCTCAAGCTTCCATGGAGGTAGAAGCTAACAAATCTCACAACTTCTCCAAAGGGTCAAACTTTGGGAGGAAAAGTCTCAAACCACAACACTCCCCACCAAGACCCAAGCTAGGATTATGAAAGATGGGAAGATTTGGAGTGAATTAGGCTTTGGAATCACTCAAAACCATCAACGTTTGATCACCCTAGGGTTTTCCCCCTTTTTTTCTCTTCTCTTCTTCTTCTTCTCTCTTCTCTTCTTTCCTTTCTTCTTTTTCTTTTCTTTTCTGCTGCGCACGGGAATGGGGAGGGAAATGGTTCCTTTAAGTGACTTCCCACTTAACACAGGTTAAGTGGGTATGGTTCATCTATCTATTCAATTCCATTAATTACGAAACTTTACCCAACAGTCTGGAATATTTTTCTAGGAATATTTCTACTTCCATTTTTATATTTTGGGCACTTTTGTCTACACCCATTTATACCCCTTAATTTTTAGTGAGTACACTTTTTACCTCAAAAGTGACCCCAATTAATTTTATAAGGGAATTTACTTATTTTTACTCACTAATACATGCTTAATTATCTAATCACATGTATTTTGCTAATTAATTATTTTGGGCTATTATAGTCACCCCACCTTTTAGCGATTTTGTCCGCAAAATCAAGAACATACCTGTCCTTAAACTCAGGATACTGACGGAGAAGCTCGTCTTCCCGCTCCCAAGTGGACTCTTCAGGTGTCCTTCCTTCCCATTGGACTTTCACCATAGGAATAGATTTGTTCCTCAGCCTCTTCTCATCCCGCTCGAGTACTTTCAGTGGTCCAATTGGAGTCTTCAAATTTTCCCGAATCTCAACGTCATCAGGTTGAACCACATGAGAAGGATCAGCTACATACTTTCTTAGCTGAGAAACATGGAATACATCATGTATATTGGATAGTTGAGGAGGTAAGGCAAGCTGGTAGGCAACCGGTCCTACCCTACGTAGAATCTGATAGGGTCCAATAAATCTAGGACTCAGCTTCCTCACTCCCAGGGCTCGTCCCACACCTGTAACTGGTGATAACTTTAGAAACACATGATCTCCCTCCTCAAACTCTAGAGGCCGATGCTTGAGATCATAATAACTCTTCTGGCGATCTTGGGCCTTTTTCAGACGATCCCTAATCATTTTGATCTGTTCAGTGGTCTCCTGAACAAAATCCAATCCAAATCGCTCTGAGTCTCCAACCTCTGCCCAGCAAGTAGGTGTCCTACACCTGCGACCATACAAGGCCTCGTAGGGAGCCATACCCAGACTAGCATGAAAACTATTATTATATGAAAACTCAACCAGTGGAAGGTATCGATCCCATGCCGTACCCTGCTCCAGAGTGCAAGCCCTCAACATATCCTCCAACGTCTGAATGGTCCTCTCAGTCTGACCATCCGTCTGTGGATGATAGGCAGTACTCAGTCTCAACCGAGTGCCAAGAGCCTCCTGCAATGCTCCCCAGAAGCGAGAAGTGAACTTCGGGTCCCGATCACTAACAATATTCTCAGGCACCCCATGAAGCCTCACAATCTCCTTCACATAGAGCCTGGCCAATTTCTCAGCAGAGAAATCTACCCGAACTGGTAAAAAGTGTGCGGATTTTGTCAATCTATCCACAATTACCCAAATAGAATCATAACTAGCCTGTGTCCGCGGCAACCCCACTACGAAATCCATGGAGATACTCTCCCATTTCCATTCAGGAACATCCAGTGGTTGCAACATACCAGAAGGCTTTTGATGCTCAATCTTGACCTTCTGACATACGAGACACTTGGAGACAAACTCTGCAATATCTTTCTTCATACCAGGCCACCAGAAATTAATCTTTAGGTCCTGATACATCTTTGTAGCTCCCGGATGGACAGTGAATTGACCCCTATGGGCCTCTGTCATCACTTCCTCTGTCAACTGTCTAGGTACAACAATACGACCCTGATATAATAGTATACCCTCATCATTGCAGGATACACCACTCTGACCTTTCAGTCGTTTAGCACTTTCATTTTGCAGCTGAGCATCTTTAATTTTTGTCATCATTTCGTTCTCAATTCTTGTAATTTCGATGTCACAAATTCTGCCTGGAAAGACTTCAGACAATTTCATATCTCTGAACCTCTCGATTACATCAAAATCTCTCATCATCATGCTTGCCATGCTCACTGACTTTCGGCTCAATGCATCCGCTACAACATTAGCCTTGCCGGGATGATATTTCAATTCGAAATCGTAATCCTTTAAGAATTCAGTCCACCGTCGTTGCCTCATATTCAACTCTTTTTGATCGAATAAGTACTTAAGGCTCTTGTGGTCACTAAATATGACAAACTTCATTCCATACAAGAAGTGCCTCCACTGTTTCAATCCAAAAACGATTGCAGCAAGCTCTAAGTCATGGGTCGGATAGTTTTCTTCATGAGGTTTCAATTGCCTCGAAGCATACGCTACCACTCTCCTATCTTGCATCAGCACACAACCCAATCCCTTTTTAGAAGCATCACTGTACAACTCAAATTCACCTTCCGGATCAGGAAGTACTAACACTGGAGCAGTCGTCAACTTTTCCTTTATCTTCTGAAAACATTCTTCGCATTCATGCGTCCAAATAAATGGAGTATCCTTCCGGGTCAAACGGGTCAATGGCAAAACCATTTCCGAAAATCCTTTAATAAATCTCCGGTAATAACCAGCCAAACCCAGAAAACTCCTTACTTCAGTCACAGTCTTGGGCCTTTCCCAATCAATAACTGCCTCTATTTTATTAGGATCAACCGCCACCCCATCAGCAGAAATGACGTGACCCAGAAACTGCACTTGAGAAAGCCAAAATTCACATTTAGACGGCTTTGCATACAACTGTTTATCTCTGAGGATTTGCAACACAGTTCTCAAGTGATCCTCATGCTCTTCCTTACTCTTGGAATATATCAGGATATCATCAATAAACACAATCACGAATTGATCCAGAAACGGCTTGAAAATGCGATTCATATAATCCATAAACACCGCCGGAGCATTAGTGAGTCCAAATGGAATTACCTGATACTCATAATGTCCATATCTAGATCGGAAAGCAGTCTTCGGAATATCTTCCTGCTTAATTCGGATCTGATGATAACCTGACCTCAAATCAATCTTTGAAAAGACACAAGCACCCCTCAACTGATCAAGCAAATCATCTATGCGAGGGAGAGGATACTTGTTCTTAATAGTAACCTTATTCAACTGACGGTAATCAGTGCACAATCTCATGCTACCGTCCTTCTTCTTAACAAATATCACTGGTGCTCCCCACGGGGACACACTAGGCCTAATAAACTGCTTAGCCGAAAGCTCCTCAATATGCTTCTTTAACTCGGCTAATTCCGGTGGTGACATCCGATATGGAGCCAGAGAAATGGGTCCCACACCAGGCAACAAATCAATGGTGAACTCAATCTCTCTGTGAGGTGGAAGCTGCGGAATCTCATCCGGAAACACATCCACAAACTCCTTCACCACGGGAATATTGTCAATCTCCTCATGACTTCCACCCACTAAACCCCCCACAAAGACATATCCCAATGCCCCGGCCCTCAAAGCCTTTCTAACCTGCAGCACAGATAGATATGGGGAAGAACTAGTAGTAGAATCATCAGCAGAGAGCACAATTCTTTTTCCACAGCAGTCTATCATAGCACAGTTCTTTGATAACCAATCCATTCCCAAGATAACTTGAAGACTGATCATCGGCAAACAAATAAAATCCAGCACATAATCTCGGCCTTCATATTTAAATTCCACATCCTTGCATAATACTGATGTGTAACACTCCTCTCCAGTAGCAGTCACCACTTTCATTGGAGGAGAAATGTCGTACATTTGCAAGTTTAGCCCAACGGCCATAAAATCAGACATACAGGAGTGTGTAGCTCCTGAGTCAAACAAAACTTCAATATCCATATTATCAATATAAATTATACCTTTCACAAGATTTGGAGCCTTTTCTGATTGTCGACGGTCCATGGTGTATACCCTACCAACCGTCTGTGCCTCTATCATAGGTGGAACAACAGAAACAGGAACAGCCGCAGCTTGAACTGCCATAGTCCTCACTTCATTCTGAGGACACTGTCTTGAGTAATGGCCGGGCCTTCCACATTTATAACAGATAATTTCACCGGTAGCACACTGGCCTCTATGCTCCCTCCCACATCCTTTACACTTAGGAGGAGGTCCTCTATCAACAAAATTCTTCTGAGTCCCCGGCTTCTTGAATATATTTGCTGGGTTGTTCACACTCAGCTTCTTATCTTTCATCTTTTTATTCTTCCAATAACCAGAGCCCGTTGCTTTATTGGAAGTAGGTGCTTGGGCCTCAGAAGGCTTCTTGGTACTGGACACACCATATACCTCTTCTACCTTCCGGCACTGGTTCACAAACCGGCTGAACTCTCGGATGTCACAGTTTGACATCTTCCGAGACATCTTCTCATTCAGACCCCACTGAAACTTGGAGGTCATCTCAGCCGATGTGGGTAAAGCTCTCCCATAATTAGCATATTTCACCAATTCATTGAACTTGGCAAAATATTGATCAATAGACATTGACCCTTGCTTCAAATCATTGTATTCGTTCTGCTTCCTTTCCCTAGCCTCCCTAGGAAAATAGTTGTCTAAGAACAGCGTCTCAAACAATCGCCAGGTAATTTCCCGGCCTTCAGCTTCTAGAGGTTGCACAGTATTAGTCCACCAATCCTCCGCTTCCTCTTCCAACATATAAACGGAGTAGACCAATTTCAATGCATCAGGGCACCTCATAACCCTGAAAATCTTCTCCATAGCTTGGAGCCATTTTGCTGCCACCATAGGGTCATATTCTCCTTTAAAAGAAGGAGGTTTGTGTTTTCTGAAAGCCATTAATCTTCTTTCTTCGGCTTCGTGCTCATCAACCTGTTCTGCATGGGGTTGACGCACCTCAGTGTGATGGCTATGACTACCTGAGTGGTGACTCGCTTCACCCTCATTATTACCCGCTCCGTCTTCTTCATTGTGAGCAGGTGGAGTAGGCGTGGCAGTGTGAGGAGGAGGAGAGGGTTGCCGGTTCTCGGGTCTAGCACCCCTCATCGCCCTCAGCTCATTCATCATTGCGGTCATAGCATTCCGCGTATCCTCATTTGTCTTAAGCAAGTTTTCGTTAGCTCGACGACTAACTTCCAACTCCCTGTGCACAGCTGCCAGGGTTTCAACCATAGGATCCGGCTGCCCAACCGTTGCCCCACGACCACCTCGTGGCCTAACCAAAGCAGCCAAAACAGGATCTGGCTGAGCGTTTGCATTCGATGCTTCGGCGTTATTCCGGTTCCTCGTCATGACACTACACAAGTTACACCCAGAAATGAGTTGATCAGGCTCACACTAAGTGATCACAAATGCAATAATCATCAAGAGTACCAAAACAACTACAAAACATTAAACAACAAACACATATAACAATAGTCCACAAGTTTCCCTACAAAACTGCTCTGATACCATAAAATGTAACACCCCGTTCTAGAACCGGTTTGTTAACATCAACTTATGATATTAAGCGCAGTTAGAATCACATTGGTGCAATTAAAATCCGGTTAAATTTCTCTTTTAGAATAAGCCGAACTAAAATTTCCCAATTGCGTGACCATAACCATAATACATTGCGGAATAACATACTTAAAGCTTAATACCATACTTTAATTTCATTTATTACGGTCTTCACTTGTCCATTATCTTATAGGATTTTTCATTATTTACGCGTGGGTTCAAACCGCGCTCAAATCGGAGCACCGTAGCCCAAGTTATGAGGTTTCTAAGCGACAGGTGCTGAAACGTCAGATCCCTACGCTTCAAGCGTGGCTCTACGCTTCAAGCGTAGAGGAGATTAATGGGACAGTGGGTCTACGCTTCAAGCGTAGATCCCACGCTCCAAGCGTAGACAGTCTGGAGCAAGCACCCAAAACAGGGCAGTTTGACCTACCTGTGGTGTTTTAACCATAACTTGAGTTATACTTATCCAAATTACACAATCTTGGTCTCTATGGAAAGCTAAGAAACATATCTACAACTTCCATCAAGACACAAGGATCCAAATCTATCGTATAGGATACGAAAATTGGACAACAAGACAGGGTATCTTTGTTTTGAATTGGTTTTCCAACCTAAAGGTCTTCTTTCACCTAATTTACATCATATAATCCTTTCAATACATGAATTCTAGTCTCTCTATATACTCATACACAATAGAAGCATACATATCATTTCATCATATATGCAAATACCCAATAATTACAACATAGCATGTTTACAAGTTTCAATTACAAATCATGGGACTTAGCTACAAAACACTATGATCACTCCTTGGCTCCCATCAACAAAAGAGATACCAAAAGCATGAGCATAGGCTAAGTCCACCCAAATAAATATAGCATGCATATGACAATTGATTCTCATTTAGCAATCCTATACATGTGAACTACAAAATAACATGCTTAATCAAAT